>JAXQQM020067557.1:0-73791 GCA_034641835.2 Pinus albicaulis | reverse complement strand
GCTTCCCAATGGACTTTGGGTGTTGGAATTTCGAGGGATTAAATAATAATGTGAGAATAAAAGAGTTTCTCTACAACACAGATTCAAAAAAATTTCTGATGTCGATGGACAGATGGCACAACCGAAAGTTTATTCCATTAACATAATCAGTACATAAAATGAAAATTTTTTCATCGAAGTGGGATTATGGAAAAATTTTAACTGTTGCTCACGCAGCTATTACAAAATAATTTTTGACTTCTGTTGGAAACGAACACAAGGCTATATTTTCCTGTCTTTTTTGTTTTGTTTTGTATCTTTCACTACACATTAATACACATACATTTACCTTCTATTACATTAAGCTTACGGGCTTTTATTTTATATGGTGCAGTATTAACATTAAAAATAAAAACAAAACTATTACAAAAATATATTGGCGTTAAATTGTATATCACTGCGAAGCAACCATATGGTCCATGTTGACATGGCATGCAAGCAGCCCCCAGCTTATTCGCCATCGTTGATATCCGGGTCGGGCCGCTGATAGTCGGCGTCAACTCCGTGGAGGTACCGCATGCCATGTCAACATGGACCCTATGGTGCCTCCGCAGTGATATACAATCGCGCCAATATATTTTTGTAATAGTTTTGTTTTATTTTAATATAGTACCGCGCCATATAAAAGAAAAAGCTTGTAGGCTTAATGTAATAGAAGGCAAAGAGTGTATATGTATTGCTGTGTAGTGAAAGAGCCCGAAGGAAAAAAAAAAAAAAGACAAAGAAGCACTGAATGTGCATTTTGAACTAGACAGAGAATTATTTTTGTGAGCACTGCGTGAGCAGCAGTCAGAAAACTTTTTTTGTAATCCCACTTCGGTGGAAGAATTTTTCATTTTGTGATACTTTTTATGTTAATGAAATAGAAACAGTTTGTGCCATCTCTATCCATCAGCAGCAAGATTTTTTTTCTTTAACCTCTGTGTTGTAGAGGAGACTCTTTATTCTCCTTGTGTGTTTGGAATATTCAGAAATTCCAACATGGTATCGGAGCTAGTCCAGGCTTTTTGAAGGTGTCAAAGAAGATGAAGGAAGGATTTGTTGTAGCAGTTCTCCAGTAGAGTGAAGGCTCAACAACAGTTCAGGTATTTCTAAAAAAAAAAACAGAGTTTTTTTTTTAATTTAAAAGAGCAGTCCATAGAATTTTTCAGAGACAGAGTTTGGTCTCTTAGACATAGAGGCAGATTGTTTGAGAAACATATTCAATTTTATTTCAAAGTTCAGTTAGTAAGCCATGGCTGGACCAAGCACCAATATAAGTATTGGAAATACTCTACTTGCACAATTTAATGGGAAAAACTATGACTACTGGGCCATTACCATGAGAGTCTTGTTTGTCTCTCAAGACTTATGGGAGCTTGTTGAAGATGGTTTTGAAGAACCAGCAGATGAAAATGCCTTTAATGCCTTGACACAGGCAGAGAAGGATTTGTTGAAGAGCAATAGGAAGAATGACTCAAAAGCCCTTTTCTACCTCTATCAAGCAGTACATGAGAGTGTGTTTCCAGGTATAGTAGCAGCTAAGAGATCCAAGGATTCATGGGATACCCTCCAAATAGCCTATCAAGGTATGGAGAAGGTGAAGACAGCAAAGCTACAAATGCTGAGGAGATATTTTGAGACTCTTTGTATGAAAGAGTTTGATAACATAGACTCATTCTTCACACATGCGATTGGGATGGTCACACAAATAAGATATCATAGAGAAACACTTTAAGAAAGAAGGATAGTGGAAAAATTTTTGAGGAGCTTACCCTCAAGGTTTGATTTGATAGTCACAACCATAGAAGAGACAAAGGATCTCTCAAAATTTTCAATTGATGAGCTTCATACATCACTGATGACATATGAACAAAGATTGGGTAGAAATGCACACTCATCTTTGGAGCATGCCTTTCCGTTTGGTCTCAATCTAGTCTCCTAAATTGAGTTCATTTAAGTGTCAACCAGGTCAGTAACCGTTGAAGTGAAGTGCACCGTATGTGCCTAGGTGTTTTGTCTCTTAATGCGTTGTGTTTAGTGTTTTATGATGTTTTTGGTCTTTTGGTGGTTTTATGTTCACAGGGAAAATGACTAGAAAGCTAGTGGAAAGGAACTAATGATTAAAACAGAGTGAAGCCTAATTGATTGATGACAAGCGGAAAATGCAAAGGCAACTACTGACACAAAATAAAATCTAAACTATGACTAGACAAAAACAAAGCTTGATAATGACTTTTAAGCAAATGACTCATAACATAAACTCAACTTGTCCAATTCTTCATCAAAGGTATTTTGAAAGGGATTTTGAGAAATGGTCAGCTAAGTATGCAAATTCTCCCAACAAAACAATTAAACAACTAGCTTATAATGATGCAACATTTTATCCATGATTAGAGATTTGTTGAAGCATATTTGGAGGAAAACATTGATACCATCATAAGATTTCTACTCTAAGACTAGTTCCTAACTCTATTCTGCAACTTAATTAATCATCACTAAACCTTGCCCAAGAGTTATAGATTTCTTTTTAAAGTAGTCTTTTGAGGAAAGGTTTTGTTTATGAAGTAGTAAAGAAGTTGCAAAAGTACCTCAGGCCTTGAAATGATACTGTCTTCTGTTCCTATGTTTATGAATCAATTATAGATTTGGAACAAGAAGAGGTTTGTAAATAATGAAGGCTGTTTTGCTAAGTTTAACAACTGAAGTAATCTAATATGCAGTGGATGACAACTGAATGTGGAGTACAAATGTAATGAATTAAGCTAAAACTGAACTTAAGATGTCACTAGTCTAAAACAGTGCTGAACTAACAAGTCATTATCAAACTCAAAACAAAATAACAGAGCATGAGTTAAATGCAATTTAGACTCCGGAGTATCCTAACTAAGCTATAATGCATTATTCTATGGGATTATACAGCCTGTTTTTCCATCATGATTGGTATTTTGGAAGAGTTTCTTAGAACAATCCTAATTGTATAATTCAGTGCAAATGCAAACATAAAGACTGAAAGCAATTAAAAACTAAGATAACATAGCTATCTCCTACCCATCATTATGATATTTTGGAAGAGCATTTTAAGAGCAAGAACAACTATGGTACTTAGTGCAAACACACAACTGAAACGTTCAGGATCACAATCATGCTTAAGACATCATAAGGATTTTTTGGAAGAGTTTCTTCTTTTGGAAGAGTGCTTAGCATAAGTATAACTGTGATGGTGAACAAAAGAGATTACAATTAAATCCTACAACACTATAGCTATTTCCCATTCACTATCTTGATCTTTTGGAAGAGCTTCTTCTTTTGGAAGATTTTTTAGAACGAGTATAACTATAGTGACTAATGAAAACAACTACGAATTCAAACTTCAAAAACGTAAAGACAACGAAGATACTTATCTAAATTACGCAAGTAAAACCGTGCAGGAGGCAGGGGCCCTCTACCACCAGACGGAATCTAACACCAAATCAACTCAACGCTTTTTAAAACAACACTGTCTTCTTCATTAAAGGTGAAATAACTTGAACAGAGCAATCTGCGTCTTCAGAAATGTAGCACAAAATCTAAGCAAAATCTGGAACAAAATCTAGCCTAGCTCTCGGTTTCCCAAGTGTTTTTATAACAAATTTACATAAAAAGACTTGCAACAATTCCAGGATCATTGTCTTTCCTTATCGAAATCACATTAGGACTCTTGAAGTGGCTGCGTAAAAAGGAAAAGGACATCTGGACTAAGACAGTCTTACTAGAAGTTTTCCTTCTTAAATGTGTTCCCACATACCAAAACCATATCCAAAATTCGTTTCTTCCTTCATGGTGAGCAACGAACAATGTAGACATGACGTGGAATATACCCATATGCGGTTTTTCTTGAGAGGCCACCTAGAACATACCCAAACGTGAAGACAGCTGCAGAATTTCCGGTTAGCTACGGAATGTCTGCATTCTGCAACTAGTTCCGGTCAAAATGCATTACAATGACAAAAATCACAAAACTTAGCAAGTCAGTCATGTTAATCATTCTAAAAGTAATTTTAACTAAATTCATTGATCAATTGGGTCTAGGATAGCAATGGACAAAGGAAAATGAGGTAAAGTAAGATGAAAGAAAGCACAATCTTAAGGCTCAACACCTTCAAGACCCAAATGTCCTTTGGAAGAGGAAGAGATCAAGGCAGGGGAAGCTACAGAGGAAAAAGAAGAGGCAGAAGCCAAAAAAGAGGAGGAAGAAACAACCCTGCAAGTGGAAGGGGCAACAATCAAAATCAGAATCAAGGCCAAGGCAGCCGCTAGCAAGGTGGACAAAATCAAGCACATGGACAAAGGTATGACAAATTCCAAGTCCAATGTCATTACTGTAAAAATTATGGCAATTATTCCAATGAATGTAGGAAGAAACAGAGTGACATGGGTAATAGACCCAGTGCTAATTTTACAAAAGAAAATATCAGTCAAGATAAGTTGTTTTTAGCATTTAATATGGCAGAGGAAAAGAATGAAGATATATGGTTTCTAGATTTAGGATGCAGTAACCATATGACTGGAAACATTGCCATGTTTTCCATGTTAGATGAAAATGTAAAGTCTCAAGTTACATTGGGGACAGACAGTAAGGTCTCTGTCATGGGAAAAGGTAGAGTAGGTGTCTTGACAAAGAAAGGAGAAAAGAAGAGCATATCTGATGTATATTATGTATCAGGTATGAAATGTAATTTGTTAAGCATTGGACAACTCATCCAAAAGGGCTACAATGTTTTCTTTGAAGATGATGCATGCACCATCATGGATAAACCATGAAGCAAACAATGTATTTCACAAGTGAAGATGACAAGGAACAGAATGTTCCCTCTCAAAATGAGAGCAGATTTGAAGAAAGGAGATGAGATGGAAGCGGTGACACAAGAGACATTCCAAAAGGAAGCAAAAGATGAAAATTGGTTATGGCATTTGAGATTTGGACATCTCAACTTTGGAGGACTAAATTTGTTGCATAGGAAAGGAATGGTAAATGGATTACCATTGATTGAGAAACCGGACAGTCGATGTGAAGGCTGCATCTTAGGAAAACAACACAGAGAAAACTTTCCATTAGGAAAGAGCATAAGGGCAAAGGCACCCTTAGAAATTGTCCATTCAGATTTTTGTGGACCAATGCAAACACCATCACTAGCAAGCCGCCACTATATGTTGACTTTTATTGATGATTACAAAAGGAAAACTTGGGTTTATTTCTTGAAATATAAAATTGAAGTGTTTCAAAAATTCTGCCACTTTAAGGCACTTGTTGAGAACCAAAGTGGGCAGCACATAAAAGTTTTAAGAACTGATAGAGGAGGTGAGTATATCTCAAAATAATTTCTGCGTTTTTGCAGATAAAATGGCATACACAAGCAATTTACAGCAAGGTACACACCACAGCAAAATGGAGTTTCTGAAAGGAGAAATAGAACAATCATGGATATGGTAAGAAGTATGCTGAAGGAAAAACATTTGCCAAATGAGTATTTGGCTGAAGATGTACATTGTGTAGCATACATCTTGAATAGATGCCCAACCAAAGCAGTAATGAACAGAGTTCTTGAAGAAGCATGGAGTGGCATAAAACAAGGTGTCACCCACATGAGAGTTTTTGGTTGTCTGGCTTATGCACACATTCCAGATCAGCTAAGGAATAAGTTGGATAGTAAGGGGGAGAAGTGTATTTTTATTGGATACAGTGAGGAATCCAAAGCTTATAGCTTATATAACCCATCCACCAAGAAATTTATTGTGAACAGAGATGTTCAACTCATTGAGGAAGAAGCTTGGGATGGAAGCATTGAGAAAACAGTCAATGTAAAGAGTTGTTTGTCTCATGATGAAAATGAGGATGAGATGGCTGAAATACATCCATCATTAGCACCACTACCTCCACCAACACAAGGATAGCAAGGGACACCAAAAGATGGAATGAGGACACCCTTGAGAAGAAATGATATTGCTTCTCCAAGCACATCACAAGGAGCAAATTTGAGTGCTTCTTTAAGCACAAGTACACCAAATGAAAGAGGAACCAGATTCAAAAATTTGAATGATATTTATGAGCAAGAGGCAACAAATGAAGGTATGAATTCTTTGTTTGCATTATATTGTCATGTTGATGATCTTATTCATTTTGAAGAAGCTATAAAAGATAAGAAATGGATAGATGCTATGGATGAAGAAATGAATGCAATAGAGAAAAATAAAACATGGGAATTGGTTGATCTCCCAAAAGGTAAAGAAGTGATTGGAGTGAAATGGGTCTACAAGACCAAAAGCAATGCTAAAGGTAAGATTGAAAGGCACAAGGCCAGACTTGTTGTGAAATGATACAAGTAGCAACATGGAAGAGATTATGAAGAAACTTTTGCACCGGTTGCAAGAATGGAAATAGTGAGAGCAGTGTTGTCCATAGCAGCACAACAGAAATGGAAAGTTTACCAAATGGATGTAAAATCAGCATTCTTAAATGGAGTATTGATGGAAGAGGTTTATGTTGAAAAACCTCTAGGCTATGAGAAAAAGGGCCAAGAGCACAAAGTTTGCATATTGAAGAAAACTCTTTATGGGTTGAAACAAGCACCAAGAGCATGGTACAGTAGGATAGATGCCTATCTACTGAAGAATGGGTTTGAAAAATGTGAAGGAGAACCCACATTATACATCAAGGAAAAAGATGGTAAGATGCTGATTGTTGTCTTATATGTTGATGATGTGATCTTTACAGGTAATGATGATTACCTCATTGAAAATTTTAAAACAGTCATGAAAGATGAATTTGAGATGACTGATATGGGATTGCTGAAATACTTCTTAGGAATAGAAGTAGAGCAAAATGAAAATAAGATTTTTATTTCTCAAGCTAAATATGTAAATGAAGTTTTGAAGAGATTTAACATGTAGGATTGCAAGGCAGCAATTACTCCCACAGTAATGGGATTGAAACTCAGCAAAGATGACAGCAGCAAGGATTTTGATCCTAGTTTCTATAAGAGCATAGTTGGTAGCCTTATGTATTTGACTGCAACTAGGCTTGATATTATGCATGTTGTTAGTTTAATTTCCAGATTTATGGAAAGGCCAAAGGAAGCACATTGGCAAGCAGCAAAAATAATTCTGAGGTATGTGAAAGAAACTAAAAGGTATGGAATTTTATATACTACTTCAGAAAATTCTGAATTAATTGGATATACTGACAGTGATTGGGCTAGAAGTATAGATGACCGGAAAATTACATCTAGTTATGTTTTTCATATGGGTTCATGAGCCATTTCATGGGCTTCTAAGAAACAACCAATTGTGGCATTGTCCACAACAAAAGCAGAGTATGTGGCAGCTACAACAGCAGCGTGTCAAGCAGTTTGGATGAGGAGAATGTTGAGGAGTTTATGTCAAGAACAGGTAAAAGCGACAGTGATTTATTGTGACAATAGCTCAGCTATAACATTGTCAAAGAATTCTGTGTTTCACAAAATAACTAAACACATAGATGCCAAGTTTCACTACATCAGAGAATTGGTGAACAATGGAGAAATTGTTTTACATCACTGTAGAATAAAGCATGAGAAATTTTCGTACACATATGGAGGAAATGCATGGGTTATCCGTCATTAACATGCATTTCCCGCCGTTTTTTCTATTAAAATGTTCTCAGGGTTGAACATGAATACTAACCACAATTTTTTTATTAACAATCAGGTCAGGTCTTTAAACCCCACCAACCACCAACGAAACGGCAAGTTTGCGTTTTACGCGCCAGTTTTGAAATTTTTTGAATAGGGCCACATTCGAAGTGGACCCCACTTGCCAACTCAACAACCACGTCAATCAATGTCGACCAATCGCGTTGTTTCGCGCAGCTTTGGGCCATGACGTCACATGGATCATTTGTTACGTGAATTTTTTTTTCAAATCTGGTTCATAAATCATTTGGTCTGGTGGGCCCCAACACTAGCCAATCACAGGCCGTTTGCATTGGTTTTGGGTCTACTGATGTAGGGCTCATTTGTAATGCAAAAATGTTTGCAATCTGGCTTGATGATATTTGAATTCTGTAGCAGGTTAATGATCGCGCATGTTGGCAATGTGACAGACATCGATCTAAGATCAACGGTTTGTGGAGCACGAGTTGCGCAGATTTTAACCGGGAGGGGGTGTAACTCAGCTTGACTCAAATTTACTAAGGCCGACCAAAGATCAACGGTGGATAATAATTGGCAGTAAGAGCACTTCATGCCATGTCGATGGGCCCTATGGTGCCTCCGCAATGATATACAATTGCACCAATATATTTCTAATAGTTTTGTTTTATTTTAATATCGAACCACGCCATATAAAAGAAAAATTTGTTGCGTAATGTCCGGGTTGGCTACAGAATGTACCTGTAAAAGCTTTGAGACATGGAATGAAATGATTTGAAATATGGATGGAATGGAGTATGAAATGAAATGAAATGGATCATGAAATATAGTGGAATGAAGCATGAATGAAGTGAAATATGATGGAATGAAATGTATCATAAATGTGGAGTGGGATAAAATATAAAAAGTGAGCCTGCAACTTATAATTTTGTAATACTCAATTGCAGAAAAAGAACAATTTTGAAAATCTGAAATGAAATGAGATGGATCATGAAATGGAGTGGAATGAAGTATGAATGAAGTGAGATATGGTGGAATGAAATGGATCATAAATGTGAGTGGAATGCGATATGTAAAGTGAGCCTGCACTTATGATTTTATGATACTTGATTGCAGGAAAAAAATAATTTTGAAAAGCTAAAGTGTTAGAAGAATCTGATTTTCACCTTATCTTTTCTGTATAAACATGCTAATCAATGATTAGTTTTCATGTTTATACTTTATTTATTTATTTTATTTATTTATTTATTTATTTTTCATCAACTAATTAAAAAGGTACAATTAAGGCCGATGAAGGTTGAGGATTCTTTTCATTAACTTCGACATCATCGTTTTCTTGGAATATCTTGACAAATTCTTCTTGAAAGTGGTCGATGATACAGTCAATCTATGACCATTTATTAAAGTCACCTTATCTTCTCTATCTATTGTCCCGATTTTTGCTCCATTGTCAAAAATTTCACAATTTGATATGGCCCAAGCCAATGTGTTTGGAATTTACCTTGAAAATCTTTGAACTTTGAATCAAACAAGAGGGCCCAAATAATTCCTTGAATTTCTTCTTAATGTACTTTATTTCCATGCCATCTGGGGTTTTGATGTTGGACTTATATTTGTTCTCTGGGATCGCATCCCGTCTAATCTCATCTAATCAGTATATTAATCTGCTCCAATCTGTGCTTTTGTGCCTCTGTTAGATCAAGTCCTAGCTGGACTGCCATTTTAAAAGTTTGAATCTGAAACTCTATTGGAAACAAGACTTGTTTTCCATAAACAAGTTCATAAGGGGTATGACCTGTTGTGCTTCTCCATGTAGTCCTATAGGCCCACAAGGCTTCAGGAAGCCTGTCTGCCCAATCTCTTCTATGTAAATGAACAGTCTTTGTTAGGATCCCTTCAATGACCTTATTAGTAGATTCCACTTGGCCATTTGCTTGTGGATGATAGGGAGTAGATTTTCTGTGTCTGATTTTGTACCTCTCCACCATTTTTTCCACTAGCTTTGATGTGAATTGAGCTCCTTGATCTGTAACAATTTCTCTTGGGACACCAAAACGAGTAAAAATATCCTCAAAAAGAAAATTGACTACAGATGCTTCAGTAGCAGAAAGTAATGGCTTGGCCTCTACCCATTTGGTAACATAATCAGTGCAAACTAATATATATTTCTTTTGTCTTGATGGAGGACTAATAGGTCCTACAAAATCTAAAGCCCATTTCTCAAAAGGTTTAATATGTACCTGAGGCTGCAATGGCATCTCACCTGAAGGAGAAGGTTTCCCTACCCTTTGGCAACTGTCACACCTTTTGACATACTCTTTAGCATCTTTAAAAAGGGATAGCAAATAATATCCTAAATGAAGGATCTTATAAGTCACCCTTATCAACAAAGTGTCCACCGATACAGCAGTTCGATTACCGTGATATGCCTTGGAGGATCTCAGCATCTCATCTTCGAACACATCTCCTAAAAATAAAGTCTAGAACCGTTTTGTATAACTCATTAGCAACCCATGAATATTTTGCACTTTCATACCGATCTTTTGTCTCTCGTATTCATAATTGAAGGAATTTCTGAAATCAGAGTAATTATAATGTCCCAAGGAGTTTGAGTAGAAATTGCAAAGATATTCATCAGGGAATTGATCTTCAATCGGAGTATCGTCTGGAATGTTTTGGAGTCTTGGTGGAACAAGTCGTGTTCTAGGAATCAAGCTTCTACTTCTTATAAATCTACCCCTTGAGTCTCTTTCTCTACACATATCATTGTTTTTGGGAGGTAAGAAATAAGGCTACCTAGTTACACTTCCCTAGCAATGGCACCAAAATTTCTACTCAACTTAGTGTTCTTAAATTGATATCATAAATTGTCAACCAGGGCTAGTAAACTATTGAAGTGAAGTGCACCATATGTGCCTAGGTATCTTCTGCCTAATTCGTTGTGCTTAGTGTTTCTCTAGTGTTTTTGGTTTTGTGTTTTTATGCTAAGGGGAAAAACTAAATTACTAACAAAGAGAAGTTACTGATCACACTAAAACATAATAAAATCTACTCTAAACTATGAATGGTATTAAGAACAGAGAATGCTAATCCACAGATTGTAAAGCTGCTAAGAAAAGTAACTCATAACATTAAACTTAGTCCAATTCATTTCATTAGAGGTATGTTGGAACAACCGAGAAAATGATTAGTTTTTATGTAATGAGGTTCTCTAGTAAACAACAACTTAAAACATCACAGAAATCTTATCTATCAAGTTAGAAATCAAGTTGGAACATTTTGAGAAAAAAGATCATCCGTAACATAGTAAAATACTATGCTAAAATAACTTATGACACTAAAATTAACTCATTCCGCAACTCACAATGTTACTACTAAGCCTTATTCAAGGATTAGAGATTTTTGAACAACTTGGGAAAAGACTTGTTTGTAAAATCATGAGAATCTCTTACAATTGCGTAAATGTAAATAAGAACTCAAAATATAACTAATTATCGTCCTTATAATAGTGATGTGTTAGAAGAAGTTGAGAACAAGAGCAAACTTTATAAATAATGAGGGTATTTTGAATCTAATTAACAAAGACTAAAATGCAAATTAACTAATGACTGAAATGCAATGAAAAGAACTGAAATGCAATTAACTCAAAGTACTACAGCTAGATCTCATTCACGTATTAGTGATATATTGGAACAGCTCATGAGAACAAGATTGACTATAATATTCGACGAAAGTAAATGACATAAAACCTGATGCAAGAGGATAAACTCAGAAAACTGCCTAAGTTAAGAACAAATTAGAGTTAAAGATCACTTATCTAGAAAATATGCAAAAGCCTTTTCAGATAGTAGGGGCCCTCTACGATCAGATTGGCACACGAGTTCTTAACTCCTTAAAGTTGCTTCAGATCATGCATCAAAGTTATACTACTTTCATTAGAAGAAAACACTCAGAAATAGAGTATTACAGTTTTTTAAAACTTAACAACAAAACATCAACTAACTGTTTCTCGGTTCACCGAGTTATTTTTATAAGCAACTACATAACTAACATTGAGTGGAAATAGGCATAGGTGTCTTTTACAATCAAAATCGAACTAAAACTCTTGTTGAGGACTCGTATTCTGCTGAAGACACCTCAAGAGTCCTTTTCCTTGTAGAAGCCTGCTTCTTGGTTTTGGCTTTGTCCACGTGCATAACCACTACCATATTTTTGCTCAGCCCTCATGGAGGACAAGGAATGATGCAGGAGAGTTTTGGAGTCTAACCATATACGTCTTTCCCTCAGATGACACCTGTAACCTGTTTGAACACAAATATGGCTATGGAACATACGACTAGCTACAGAATGACTACATTCTATAGCTAAGTCTGCTCAGAAATCACTACGACAACAAAACCACAAAAGTATAATAAGTCAGTCATTGCATGTATTATTAAAGTGATTTTAATCATTGTTATTGATCTTTTAGGCCTATAAATGATAAAGGATAAATGGAATGAAGTGGAGTTTGGTGAAAAGAAAAGAAATTTTTAGGGCTCAACATACCCCCACTACAAAACTTTTGCATGTCCTCATGCAATCAATCCATGTATTCTGAAACTTCAGCCAGGACATCTAGCTTCCTTTTTCTGCTTTTCTTGGTGTTCAATGGAATCTTAGGCTTCCTTATGACCAATTTTAACCTCAGATTTATAAGTGCCCTATTCAATTTCTTGTTTTTCTTCTTCAACTTCTCACTAGCCTTATACAATTTTTCCATTTGCAGAGATAGAGTTGTGTTCATATCACTTTTCAGTTTGACTTGTTCCCTTAAAATTTCATTTTCATTTTTTATATGCCTATTCAGTACTTCCAATTCATATTTGTCTCTTTTCAACACTTCAATTGAAAATTCTTGTGGGCTAGGAGTTCTTTCTCTATTTTCTGAGGCTCTTTTTTCTAATGATTCAACATAATTATAGATCTGTTGTTGGGCTGGATCTACATCCGGAGTTCCTCTATCAGGATCTTCTTCATACTGGTACTCAGGAGATCTATCAATTGGTGTCTCTTCATCTTCAATATCTATGATTACGGTTTACTTAACTCCTGTATTCTTCAATATGCCTTTAAGCCTATGACTTATTCTCAGTTTAGATGGTCCCTCACCTTTCTCTTTAGCATCCTTTCTTGTTACCTTTTCCTTTTTGAGTTGTTTCTTGATTTTGGCCAATTTTTCAGAGATAATTTCCTCACTGTTTTCTTGTATTGATTTATCAGTTTTAATTTCAATAGATTTGGCAACTTTTCCCCTCCTGCTTCTTCTTACAGGTTTTTCTTCAGACAGAGTTTCCTTAGGTTCTTCAAAATGATTTATCAAGAGGAATTCATCCCAACTGTCTCCTATCTTCTTCAAATGATGCTCAATTAAAATTTTAACTAAGCCATGATGATATAAGGTGGTTTCTAAGAACTGAATCCTTTTTTGGACATTAGAAGCCATCCTTTTTAGACTATTGAGCAAGAAAAAGGGTAAATTTATCTCTTCATATAGGAAATTCATCATAAGTCTAATGTGATAAACATATAGGGTGCCAAATCTCTCCTCACAAGTTATAAACTTTTGTAGAATTAGCAACATATTTCGCCATTTATTTTTCAAGGCTGAACTAGGAATGCCTTTCTTGAATACTGAAATGTCCATACTTGGTGTTTTTAGCATCTGTCTCCAAGCTTCATTGTGAAATTCTTTGTTTTTAAACCATCGTTCACCTTGCCTCGGCAACTTTGTTGCTTCTGCTATGAAGTATTCCGTGATAATGAACTTGACATCACCAATTTCGACCTCTGAGCCGTTGAATGACCAGGCAAATGACTTGGTGACCTCCTTGTGAAATCCGTTGAACTTCTCCAAAAAATTTAGCCATCCAACCTGCTGTAACATCTCTTTAATCTGAGGGTAACCTTCTAGATATTTAGTTCCGACTGGCTCGGACCTTACAATGAGTCCCATTGCTTCTTTTCCTCAACTTCAATTTACTGCTCTGTTACTGCTCTCCTGTTTGAGGTAAAAATGGCTGTAGAGGGTTGTCTCACCCTAAAAATGACTTCTCTGTTTCTGCAGATAGGAATTGGCTATGGAATAAAATGGCATTAAGTGGATACGGGATGAGTGAAATACGGTGAGGGTAAATCATAAGAATGATTGAGTTTGAGAGTTTTTCATGGAGTAAAAGGCCGCGGAGAAATCTCATAAAGATTTTCAAAATCATCAATGAATGTTTCAGGTTAATGACGTGACCTAATAGGTCACTTCAAGTACTGACCGTTAACTTCTAATAAATGATGATCTGATATGGAGCAGAATGGAAGGGATTTGTTCAAGGATTTTATGATAGGCTTGATCAATTCGAATAATCAAAATAACTTTATGAAACATACATATGACTTAACCATACTATATCTTTCATAATTTGCTATCATAATAATTTCACACACAATTTTACCTTAGCCCTTCTTTTGATTTTTGCTGCTTTAATATGCTTTGTCTTTCCTTGAAAATTATTGATCTTTTAGACTCCATAATCCTTTTGATTTTGCTTGCTGAAGTAGGTTTACAGGATCAATTGGCTGCTGAACAAGTGGCTGCTGAATGGTTGACTACAGAAAAGATGGCTACAGAATAGTTGGCTGCAAAATATCTGGCTACAGAATGTACCTGTAAAAGCTTTGAGACATGGAATGAAATGATTTGAAATATGGATGGAATGAAGTATGAAATTAAATGAAATGGATCATGAAATATAGTGGAATGAAGCATGAATGAAGTGAAATATGATGGAATGAAATGGATCATAAATGTGAAGTGGGATGAAATATGTAAAGTGAGCCTACAACTTATAATTTTATAATACTTAATTGCAGAAAAAGAACAATTTTTAAAAATCTGAATGAAATGAGATGGATCTTGAAATGGAGTGGAATGAAGTATGAATGAAGTGAGATATGATGGAATGAAATGGATCATAAATGTGAGTGGAATGCGATATGTAAAGTGAGCCTGCAACTTATGATTTTATGATACTTGATTGCAGGAAAAGAACAATTTTGAAAAGCTAAAGTGTCAGAAGGATTCTGATTTTCACCTTTTCTTTTCTGTATAAACATGCTAATCAATGATTAGTTTTCATGTTTATACTCCTTTTTTCTTTTCTTTTCTTTTTTACATCTGATTACAGAAAATACAATTAAGTTGATGAAGAAGAAGGATTCTTCTTCATTAACTTCACATCACTGTTCTCTTGGAATCTCTTGACAAATTCTTCTCTTGAAAGTGGCTTATGATACAGTTTCAATCTATGACCATTTACAAGAAAAGTGACCTCATATTCATCTATTGTCCTGATTTTTATTGCTCCATTGTCAAAAATTTTCACAATTTCATATGGCCCAAGCCAATGTGTTTGGAATTTACCTTGAAAATATTTGAACTTTGAATCAAACAAGAGGGCCCAATCACCTTCTTTGAATTTCTTTTCCTTAATGTACTTATCATGCCATCTAGTCCTTTGCTGTTGGACTATATTTGTTCTCTGGACTGCATCCTGTCTGATTTCATCCAATTCATTAATCTGTTCCAATCTGTGCTTTTGTGCCTCTGTTAGATCAAGTCCTAGCTGGACTGCCATTTTAAAAGTTTGAATCTGAAACTCTATGGGAAACAAGACTTGTTTTCCATAAACAAGTTCATAAGGGGTATGACCTGTTGTGCTTCTCCATGTAGTCCTATAGGCCCACAAGGCTTCAGGAAGCCTGTCTGCCCAATCTCTTCTATGTAAATGAACAGTCTTTGTTAGGATCCCTTCAATGACCTTATTGGTAGATTCCACTTGGCCATTTGCTTGTGGATGATAGGGAGTAGATTTTTTGTGTCTAATTTTGTACTTCTCTACCATTTGTTCCACCAACTTTGATGTGAATTGAGCTCCTTGATCTGTAACAATTTCTCTTGGGACACCAAAACGAGTAAAAATATCCTCAAAAAGAAAATTAACTACAGATGCTTCAGTAGTAGAAAGTAATGGCTTGGCCTCTACCCATTTGGTAACATAATCAATGCAAACTAATATATATTTCTTTTTTCTTGATGGAGGACTAATAGGTCCTACAAAATCTAAAGCCCATTTCTCAAAAGGTTCAATATGTACCTGAGGCTGCAATGGCATCTCACTTGAAGGAGAAGGTTTCCCTACCCTTTGGCAACTGTCACACCTTTTGACATACTCTTTAGCATCTTTAAAAAGGGATGGCCAATAGTATCCTAAATGAAGGATCTTATAAGCTGTCCTTTTATCATCAAAGTGTCCACCACAAGGTTCATCATGACATGCCTTGAGGATCTCAGGCATCTCATCTTCTCAAACACATCTCCTAATGATAAAGTCTGGACCTGTTTTGTATAACTCATTAGCAACCCATGAATATTTTGCACTGTCATAAATGATCTTTCTTTTGTCTCTTGCATTCATTATTGAAGGAAATTTTCCTGAAACTAAATAATTAGCAATGTCAGAAAACCAAGGAGTTTGAGTAGAAATTGTAAAAAGATATTCATCAGGAAATTGATCTTCAACTGGAGTGTCATCTTTGATGTTTTGGAGTCTAGGTGGAACAAGTGGTGTTCTAGGAATCAAGCTTCTGCTTCTTATAAATCTACCCCTTGAGTCTCTTTCTCTATGCATATCATTGTTTTTGGGAGGTAAGAAATAATGCTACCTAGTTACACTTCCCCGGCAACGACGCCAAAATGTCTAGTCAACTTAGTGTTCCTAAATTGATATCATAAATTGTCAACCAGGGCTAGTAAACTGTTGAAGTGAAGTGCACCATATGTGCCTAGGTATCTTCTTCCTACTTCGTTGTGCTTAGTGTTTTTCTAGTGTTTTTGGTTTTGTGTTTTTATGCTAAGGGGAAAAACTAAATTACTAGCAAAGAGAAGTTACTGATCACACTAAAACAGAATAAAATCTACTCTAAACTATGAATGGTACCAAGAACAGAGAATGCTAATCCACATATTGTAAAGCTGCTAAGAAAAGTAACTCATAACATTAAACTTAGTCCAATTCATTTCATTAGAGGTATGTTGGAACAAACTGAGAAAAGGATTAGTTTTGATGTAATGAGGTTCTCTTTAGTAAACAACAACTTAAAACATCATAGAGAAATCTTATTCATGGTTAGAAATCTGTTGGAACATTTTGAGGAAAAGATCATTTGTAACATAGTAAAGAATCCTATGCTAAAATAACTTATGACACTAAAATTAACTCATTCTGAAACTCACAATGTTACTATTAAGCCTCATTCAAGGATTAGAGATTTCTTGGAACAACTTGGGAAAAAGACTTGTTTGTAAAATCATGAGAATCTCTTACATAATTGCAGAACAGTCAAGAACTCAAAATAATATAACTAATTCTTGTTCTTATAATAGTGATGTGTTAGAAGAAGTTGAGAACAAGAGCAACTTATAAAATAATGAGGGTTTTTTAAATCTAATTAACAGGACTGAAATGCAATTAACTAGCAGAACTGAAATGTAATGAACAAAACTAAAATACAATTAACTCAAAGCACTACAACTAGATCTCATTCACGTATTAGTGATATATTGGAACAGCTCATGAGAACAAGATTGACTGTAATATTTGATGTAAGTAAATGACATAAAACATGATGCAAGAGGATAAACTCAGAAAACTGCCTAAGTTAAGAACAAAACAGAGTTAAAGGTCACTTATCTAGAAAATATGCAAAAGAATTTTCGGATAGTAGGGGCCCTCTACCATCAGATTGGCACACGAATCCTTAACTCCTTAAAGTTGCTTCAGATCATGCATCAAAGTTATACTTCTTTCATTAAAAGAAAACACTTCAGAAACAGAGTATCACAGTCTTTGAAAACTAACAACAAAACATCAACTAACTGTCTCTCGGTTCACCGAGTTATTTTTATAAGCAAATACATAACTGACATTGAGTAGAAATAGGCATAGGTGTCTTTTATAAAAAAAATCGAACTAGAACTCCTGTTGAGGACTCGTATTCTGCTGAAGACACCTCAAGAGTCCTTTTCCTTGTAGAAGTCTGCTTCTTGGTTTTGGCTTTTTCCACGTGCATAACCACTGCCAGATTTGTGCTCAGCCCTCGTGGAGGACAAGGAATGATTCAGGAGAGTTTTGGAGTCTAACCATATACGTCTTTCCCTTAGATGACACTTGTAACCTGTTTAAACATAAAGATGGTTGTTTTATCAGAGTCCTCTAAATCAGCTTTTGGCGTAATGATTTCCCTCTGTAGCTAAGTCTCCATAAAAAATCACTATGACAACAAAACCACAAAAGTATAATAAGTCGCCTTTGCATGTATTCTTAAAGTGATTTTAATCATTCTTATTGATCTTTTAGCCCTATAAATGATAAAGGATTGATGGAATGAAACAGAGTTTGGTGAAAATAAAAGACATTTTTAGGGCTCACCGCCTGAGTCGCAAAACCGTGTAGCCCCTGCCAGGCCAACACTTCAGCCCTAGTGTTAGTGCCTAATCCACCATGCCAATGGATCTTGTAGTGACAACTAGGAGACATCATCAGCCATGCTCCACAGCCACAACTAGAATGCTGTGAAGCCCCATCAAAGAAACTTGTCGAGTAGTGAATCTCCATTGGTATCATTCTAGCCGATAGGTCCTTTGGAGGTTTCTGTGGAGTTTTTAGATTTTCCCAAATCTGTAAAATGTGTGGCAGTCCTCGCAGGGGTACATGACTCCTCCTCAAAGATCCACTTGTTCCGAGCATACCATATGTACCAATGAAAAAGTGTCGGAATGTTTCTGTGATTTATGTTTTTTCCCTTCCACCACATGATAAAGTCCTTGGTATTCGATATTGATGAGATCTGCATCTTTAGATTTCTATCAATCAACCCCAAAACCTCCTAGGAATAGTTGCATTGATAAAATATATGTAAATTGTTTTCTTCCTCCACCATGCAGAGTTGACAACACCCCGAGCCGATCTTCCCTCTCCTTCTGAGGTTTTCCCATGTTAGATTTTTGTCCATGTACACTAACCACAGGAGCAACTTCATTTTTAAAGGGGCTGCAATTTCCCAGATGCCCGACAAGGTTGAGGTATCATAATCCTGTGGAATCTTGTTGATTAGCTTATTATAAATGTCCTCAACTATCAGCATGCCATCTCTAATTGGCCCATTCCATGTCACTTTATCCCCACCCGAAACACCGATCAAACCCCTGCTTCACAAATCCCTCATGTATAATTCCCATTCAACCCTCAACATATTTGGAAGGTGTAATTCGGCTACCGATTTCCAAATGGGGATACCTATAACATATTCCCTAATGATTTGGCTTATGAAAAAGAGGCCTTGGCAATTTAAATGGTTAATCAGTTGTTGGCTATAGATAATATTTGACGGCGAACTGTAGAGTCCATGTTGACCAATAAGTATTTTCCCTCCATCTCCAAACTTCCACGCTAGGTAAGAGGATAGCATCGGCCATCAGAGTTTAAAGCCCTTCCAAATGCAGGATCCTCCCTTCTCCTAATTCCAATCCACAAGAAGTAGACTCTCCAGGTCCTTCGAATGAAGGTATTTGTACCTGATGATCTCTCCCCAAATCCCTTTCAAGTTTAAACCTCTTCACAGAGACTTCATGAGTAAGGCTTTCCCAAACGAAACCAAATATTTTATCCCCCAGCCACCACGCATTATGGGTTTCATAATAACTTCCCATTTTTCCAGATGAATCTTATTCTTTTCATAGTTACCGTTCCATAAGAAATTAATCATAGAAATCCTAATGCTATTAAAATATTCTTTGGAATGATAAATATATGGGCCCAAAAGACCATATATTGTTGTAGAACAGCCTTAACCAGAATTACTCTGCCCCAACTAGTCAACCATTTTCAAGTCCATGCCCCTATTCTCTTTTCTACTTTTTTAGCCACTCGCCTCTAGTCCTGAATCCCATAATTAATTGGATTTAAACGAAAACCAAGGTATTTGAAGCCCGATATTAAAGGCGCCGCATTGTAGTTGAACATATTTTCAATTTCCATGGCTATTTCCTTCCCCTCCTCTTCAAAATAAATGCAGGATTTTCCTTTGTTTGCCTCCATTCCCGAAGTAGAACAAAAACTGTTTAAAATCGCAAAGAAATCCTGCCAAACAGTCCTATCAAGTAGACCAAACATTAGAACATCGTCTACAAAAAATTTATGACTGCTATCCTTCCTAAAAGACAGATTTATCCCCCTAAAATGACCCTCATTCATAGCTTTACAAATTTTAGTGCTCAGAGAGTCCATCACTAAAATGAAAAGTAGGGGAGAAAGAGCACATCCCTGTCTCAGCCCCCTCTCTGGCTTAAAGAATCCTGATGCAGTTCCATTTATGATGACTGCCAAGGAAGAGGTAGTCACACATCCCATTATCCAATTTGCCGCTGCCCTATCCAAACCAGTCCTATATAGTAACAGCCTCAAAAAAATCCAATCTACTCGATCGTATGCCTTACAGAGATAAATATTCATAACCATAGCCTGAATATTTTTTGTGTGGATCGAATTGATCACCTCCTGAGTTGTGGCTACAAAATCATGGATGCTTCTTTCCTTTAAGAAACCATATTTTTTGAGAGTCATGTGACGAGACATCATTCCTTTGGTCCTCTCCACTATAGTCTTAGAGATAATTTTGTACAACGTGTTGCATAAGGAAATCGGTCTAAAATCATTGAAAGTAGAAGCCCCCTCTTTCTTCGAGATGAGCACAAGAAAGGTCGTGTTTAAAGCCCCTCCCACCTTCCCCGATACCCTAGCCTCCTCCGTCATATTCATGATGTGAGGAATGAAAAGCTCAGAAAAGTGGAGAAAGAACTCTGGGGTCCAGCCATTTGGCCCCGAACTTTTATCTTGTTGGAAATATTTCAAAACCAACAATGATTCCTCGTCGTCGATTGGCCCATTAAACTCCATCAGCTCCCCACTTTCAAACATCTTCAAAATTTCATTAGCAGCCCTCATTTTCTCCCCCTGGGATTCCATCTCCCTAGCTCTAAACAAATTTCTAAAATGTTTCACTGCCTCCTCTTTTATACTTTTGGTGGTGTTATAACAACATCCATCTCTTTCAATCTGCCAAATGGAATTATGATTTTTCCTCCCATTAGCATAGTAGTGAAATAATTTCGTGTTCTTGTCCCCAGCAGTAAGCCATAAAGCTCTGCTCTTAAGCCTCCACGATTTCTCCTCAATGAGCAGAATCCTTCTTTTCTCTTTTTCAACCACCTTTAATATTTCCCAAATTCCAACAATCGGGAAAGAGTTTTCCAATTCTTTCAATAGAACAGCAGTTTCCCTCTCATAGGCCATAAAACGAACCTTAAGTTTGAATTTTTTCCTTCTTTTTCCACTTCTTCACTTCTCCTTTGAGACCCTATAATGTCCGCATCAGATATTCTGTCGTCGGTGTGTCCTTTTCTTTCGGATGGTTAAGCATGAAATTTTTAACCATAATGTTAAAATCATCTTCTTTGAGCTATACCCTATTGAATTGAAAGGGATGACCGCCTTTTACCAGTTCAAAATCCCAGGACAGAATAATAGGACGATGATCAAATAGCAGTAGATCACCAATAGCAACGTTACATCTAACCATCCTAGCTAATAAACGTGATTTAATAGCCATCCTATCACTCCTCTAACATATCAAATCCTTTCCCTGTCTGCCATTAAACCAAGTTGTTCTATTCTCTGTCATATTCATATCAACTAGATTGTGAGATTTGAGCAGCTTGAGGATCGAGGAGGCCAGTGGATCCTTTCTGTTCAGTGGTCCCCAAATCTCTCCCAAATGTAGTGTTGTATTAAAATCCCCCGCCATAAGCAATTTGTCCAATAATAGTATGCCGTTGCTTCCAAATTTTTTTCCAAAAGGTCTGAAACCTCTGATAAATCCTGTAACCAGGATCCCGCCAAAAAACCCAAAATCTTTGAAAGAGGCTACAGCCGGGTTCCACAACCTCATCTCTCGAGATTCCCGCAGCATCCCGAGCCACCATGAACCACTCTGAAAACATAGTGCGGAAAGCAGCAATAGACTTATCAGCGATATTCATCGTCTCCTAAATAAAAATAATAGAAGGATAACTATTCTGTAAAAAATGACGTAAAGACAGAAATTTTCCTTCCCCCCCCAAACCCCGAATATTCAGTGAAATCAACTTGATCATGACCCCCCTTTTGAAGGGTCTAAAGCTCTAAGAACCCTGTCTAATGCCATAATAACCAGGATGTTCCTAAAATTCCCTCCCTCCATTCCATCCCCCCTTTCATAAGAGGACAATGAATTTTTTTTGGATGGTGGACATCCCTTCCCCCTCCTAATCGTAACATTTGCTCTAGAATCAGGGTTGATAGCTCTGTGGGGAGAAAGCATCTTCTCTGTGAGTGGACATGGTTGCTTCCCAGTGTCAATCAACAATGGGATCAATCCTGCTTCATAATCGATGAGTAATAAACCCCAGTCACTCCTGACCGAATTAGTGGGGGACTGAGTCAGGCTCACCACTTCTGTCGAATTAGGTGACCGAGATTCCCGGGACAGCATAGTCTACTGAGTCATCTGCACCATAGCAGTCACATGCGTCCTGGGGTGATCGACAGAGTGTTTGGACCTCTAGTCCAGAGCATGAAGGGTGTCATATGAGTAAGTCGGTAAGGATATGTTATGCGGGACTGTCAGAGGAGGTTTGTAAACAATATCCTTGAAGTCTAGAGAACAAACCCTCTGAGATATGCCACCCTCCACAACCACAGTCCTGTTTATCGGCCCCCCATGAGCTCCAGTCCCCCCAGAAATTTCCAACTCCTTGTCCGCAGTGACACTGTCAATGCTTCTCGACTTATCCGGTAAGAACATTAGGAAAGGTCCCTCCCCAACCACACCCCCATCTTGAATCCTAGACCTAAGGTTCGGACCCGAAAAAGAATGTCCCAGGTAGTAGGAGTCCGAGAGGCTATCCACTGTGGGTCTTGCTCCCTCCCCGGTCTCGTATCGGCTCATCTCGTGCCTAATTAAATCAGGACCCAGAACCGCCTGACTCAGAGGCTTCCCACCCCCCAAAACCACATTAAAAAAAAAGAATAATATTAGCGTATTTGATTTTTTTTTAAGGTGAAAATGGATTAGTACCATGAGTTTGATAGTTGTAACTCAAAAGTTCAAAAACAATTGCCAAACGTTTTCATATTATTGCTGAAATTTCCATTATTTTATAAACTAATTTGTGAATTCTTTAGAGTAAGCTTATAAGACTCAATGAAACTATTCATTCAATGATACTATTTATGTACTTAAACATCAATCAATTTCGATAGCGTTGATGGCTGTTGATATTTCAATTTTTGTAGTTGTTGAGATAAAAAGGATCACGCATGAGAATCATCCAAGTAGTCTTTTCTAGTCAATCAAATGTTGATAATTGTTGATTTTTCAATTTCCTCAGTCATTGTGATGCACAGACATCATTCAAATAGCCTTTTACATTCAAACTGGACTTGAAATTGCAAGTATACATGATACCCATGTGCATTTTGTAAATAGACCATTCATTCCATTTGATTTTGGCTAGACCTTTTGTTGTTGAATTCTTAAGTTAGTGCGCAGGCTTCTTACAACATTGTTCCCATTCATCTTTAGAAACAGTAGACATCGATGAGCATAAATAAATGTTGTGATAGCTTCACATCCTTAGACGTCATAATCATAAAAAAGCAGAAATTTTTTTTGAGTAACAACATAGTACGATAAAAAGCAGAAATTTTTTTGAGTTAACAACATAGTACGATTTGGCCCTTCATATCATGTCATGATCTACCACGGGAAAAGTCGCTTTCTAGAAAGTTGTGGCGAAATTCGGAGCAGGAAAATGATGGTGGGTGGTGGGCATATTGCAAGTCATATTATTCGTACAAATGCTCATACATACTCCTATTCAGGATCCATTGCTCAAATGGTAAATCCATATTGTTCCAAGATCGACTTTTTCATTGAACTAGTTCTATATACTAACTTTTAATGTATATTGAAGAATCATTTTTTCGTTTTTTTAACTCTAGCCGAATTTTTGTCTCAAAGAATCCAAAAATCCAATTTCCATAAGCAATGGTCCATTTCTAGGTTATCAACGATAAATTCCCTCCTCCTCCTTCACCTCGCTATGATGAGAAACCAATATATAGTCCTGTAGTCCTAAGTAGGCACCATTTCAGCAGGCACCTCCGAGCAAGCAGTACGTCCATCCGAGCAGCACCATCCACCGAGCAAGCCTGTACTAGTTATGGTATTGATGTACCAATGTATATTTGACATCTATATGCACGTATTACAATTATATATTTTTGACATTATATATATATATATATATATATGTTCATTTAATGTGCTTGCAGATAGATGTGTATGTTATAGTAGTTATTTGACAAGAGATGTATATTTGATATTATACAATGTTTGTGTTTTGTTAGATGATCATGATCTCGATGATTAGATGATGATAGTGAATTTGAATGTGTATTTTAGAATATGATGTTTGTACGATGGTTATCATGATCACAATATTTAATTTTAATATGAAATTATGATATTTATTAAATTTTATGTATTGGTAATTATAAAATTGTAAAATTATAATTTTAATTGTATGTAAAATTGTAAAATTGTAATTGTAATTATATCGTGAAATTGTAATTGTAATTGTATGTATTGTCATGATTCAATTTTATTAAAATTGTAAAATTTGTAAAATTGTAAACCGTAAATTAATTGTCAAATTTGAACCATAACTATCGTAAAATTGAATCATCATAAAATTGTAAAAAATAATAAATCTAGAATAATAGCAATATACATTAATACATTTTTTTTAATTTTGAAGATATATATATATAGATATATATATATATATATATATATATATGGTGCATTTATTTAAGTAATGATATAGTGAAAAACCATTTAAAGCAATCAAGTAGTTGTATTCTTTTAGGAATTGACATAAAAAAAGAACTTGATACAGTGCATTTCTTTTGAGATCAACATAATTGAAAATTATCAAGTGAAATGATTTTAAAATTAAAACAATGAAAACCAATTAATTCAAAATACATATTATAATGTTTGGAAAAAAAGAGTCTTAGTTATAAGGTTAAGTCCTCTTCTTTATAAAAGCACATCTTAAATAGTATAAATTATGAAATAACACATATACCATATCATTCTCTGTTCTCATCACCCTCATTATCTTCTAGCTTGCTTGGCATGATAACACTATTGTTCTCAAAAATATGTTTTGATCTAGGGTCATGTGTCAATACGAACTACCAATCCCTATCCAACACATCTGGGTAAAAAAAAAACTGGTTGAAGTGTTTGGGGAAAACCTAAGGCTCCTTAGCTTCATCCCACATCTTTCTAGAGTTGATACATATCATTCTACTATCGCGATCTTCTTTTACATTATTCCGATCAAAGGTGTCCCACCACTTGCACCTAAAAATAACACATTGGAAATAAGAGAAGTCCACTTCAATAATCTCTTGTATCTTTTTGACGTAACGTAACTTCCCTCATACTAGGTTTTATTCATGGTGGCTAGCTCGACTAGATTGATCGAACTCGACTTCCACTCCCCAGTCTTGTGTCATGTGTCCATCATCGGAATTTTCTGTGCGAAATTGGTGTCCATATGCCCACATAGATGGGAACAAATGCACCTATAAAAAAGTTAAATTTAGTGCTCAGGCTTCTTATAATAAGACATTTGTTGCTCCTATTCATCATGATAAACATTAGGCATCGATGAGCATAAATAAATGTTGTGACAACTTCACATCCTTAGACATCATAATCATAAGAAAAGCTGAAAAACGTTTTGAGTAACAACATAGTCAAAGTCTCAACGATTTGGTTGTCTTCTATCCACGCTCATTTTCCTGCTCCGACTTTCGCCACAACTTTCTCGAAAGCAACTTTTCCCATGGTGGATCATGACATGATATGGAAGGGTTATGGAATCAATATTAATATTAAAGGAAAGAGCATATTGCAAGTCATATTAGTCATACAAATGCTCAGACATACTCATGTTCAGGATCCACTTGCTCAAATGGTAAATCCATATTGTTCCAAGATCCATTTTTTCAATGAACTAGTTCTGTATACTAACTTTTAATGTATATTGATTAATCATTCTTCCGTTTTTTAAACTCCAGCTGATCGGGTTTGTTCCGAATTTTTGTCTCAAAGAATCCGAAAATCCAATTTCCATAAGCAATGGTTTATTTCTAGCATACCAGCAATAAACCCCATGATTCACATGTGTCAATCAAAAAAATTAAGAACAACACAAATTAAAAACCTTTTATAAGAAATATTTTATTAGATTTGCTATTATATAAAATACAAAAAAATATATGGGAGAGGTCGCTAATAATTTTCATAACTTACTCTAACTAAGATAAAGCTGGGAGGATAAATATGGCTACATGCATTTCCAACTCACATAAACTGTTTATGTGGGAAAGGAGTGCAATTTCTCACTCTTTAGAAGAAAAGAATGCATTGGAAATAACTAATAATAATGAATTTTCACATTAACATTTCTCACTCTTGAGCAATGGAGAAATGAATTTCTAGAGATACATTAGGGATGATATACTTTCTCTTGCAGATTTTCAGGTGTCTGGTGGACATCTACGGATTGCTTCTTTTGGTCTAGAGGAGGTTAGGTGCCTCTCACTATTACTCACCATCATTGCACATTATACCAGTGACGGGCAACACATTAGTTGCCCTCTTTTATTTTATGTTGATTCTTTATTCCAGAGGCCACGACTTGTTAGATGATTTGCCATTTTTTGCGACAATTTTGTATAGCCTTAGATAGATTTCATTCTCAGGCACATGGGAGGTTGACTTTCCCTTTTTCTTTAGAGTT
The DNA here is from genome assembly GCA_034641835.2 of Pinus albicaulis. NCBI lineage: Eukaryota > Viridiplantae > Streptophyta > Pinopsida > Pinales > Pinaceae > Pinus > Pinus albicaulis. Next base: position 47,034 of record JAXQQM020067557.1, on the reverse strand, counting down.
GTTTTGTTTATATTTTGAGAGGTTTCCAAAGACGAGGCCTACTTTTGTGCGTCAGCCTTGTAGGCTGATGATACAAGTACGGATGCACATGTTGGGTGAGATGATGCCCAAGAGGGGCATGTTCGAGTATCCGGCCAAGATTTCTAGTGATGCACTGGATTTGCTAGCCAGTGAGGATGATCACATTTTCCTGATGGTGCCATGTCCTTACGCGGGTTTGGATTGGCAAGGGTGTACCAAGATCCTCTTCACACAGGATGAGCCATGAGATGTTAGAGGTAATATTAGTGTTTTCTTTAAATTAATATATTTTCATTTTATTATCTTAATTAATTAGAATAAAATTTATCCTAACACGTTATTTAATTTTTTAATGAAATTTTCTAATTATTGTTTTGTACTATATATTTTGTATATATTGACACATTAGTTGGGGACATGTCTCCACCCCCACCAGATGATCCTGTAGATGACGAGGAGATGGTTGAGGTCGTGGAGGGTGAGAGACCTCCTCAGGTGCAGATACTCGCTTGCATGTGGCATAGGGCAGACATTCGATTCAGGATGGAGTTGGGCGACCGACTATGTAGACTCCTCGTTGATGAGGGAGTCCGCCCTATGCTGATCAGAGACATCCAGGCTGATCGTACGCTCACAGTGCTCTAGAGAGACATGCCCTGTTAGTCATCAGTAATTTTAACCTGTTTAGATAACTAAATGATTATCCCAAGATTTCTAGAAACAAAGTTCATAGACATTGTGAGTTCTAGAAATCTCACTGCCTTCATTATCCTCAAGATAATTTTTCACTATTTTCATCATTTCATCCTATCTAGCTTTGCCTACCAGTCTCAAAATACCCATTAAGAGCCCATTTCACCCATTTTATCTATATCTTGTCACCTTTGACCCAAATCCCTTGTTTTTGTTTCACCTAAAACCCCACTGCTACCTAAGTTCACCAATCAATCAGCTTGTTGTGTCCTCCAAACTACTCCTAAACACTGATAGTCTCAAACTATCTCTGTAGACTCTTTAATAAATCAAGTACATTGGGTTTTGGGTCTTCAATACATTAGTTTATCATGAACTCTGTCTCACACTTGATAAATCCCAGGTTCTAGGTTTCAGTCCAAAAGCCAAGTCCCAGAAAGCCTCCACCAGGCCACCTAGAGTTTCACAAAGTCATAGGGTGGATTTGGTGCCCTACAAACTCTGTTTTTCCTATATGAAGAAACTGCATTCAAAGAAGGAAAGGACTGGTGATCTTGTCTTAAACGCATCAAATAGATCATTCAAAAGGTATTTGGCCTGATGCACAAGTTTTGTAGGGGGACAACTACCCCTTGCTTACATTTCTGCAAAAGAGTCAAAAGTCTATCAACCTAGCAAGAGGTAAAGTAATGAGAGGCACCATCACAATAAAACCACTCACAACCAAGAAGAAAGAAAAAAGGTATGGGTTTGATGGGAATCATGGTTTATGATTGTTTTGATCAAGAAAGAAAGAAATACCAGGGTTACAAAGGCAAAGGACATCTCAACCCCTTCAAATGGGCATTGAAGAGTTTTTAGACATAAATAATGAGTTTGATAAGTTTTTCTTTGAGAACTTAGAAGACAACACTGTTTGCTTTTTCTAAGCATCCCCAAGAACTCATAAGTTTGGGAATATGGACAAAGATGGTCAAAAAGTGACAAAGAAGCCTTCTTCATCACAACAGATCGTTTCAAAGGGTTTTCAAACTACCTTCTAGGGTTTGGCAGACAAGCACTAACTCCACTTCATCAAAAGGCAAATGAGAGGTTTTAAAGAAGATCAAGAAGGGCAGGCATGAAAATCAATACTCCACTACACTGAAGGTAGAAAAATGATGAAGAGTATCAGCAAAAAGAGGCTAGAAATGTCAGTTCAAGGGTCTTTTTTCTAAAGAACAATTAGAGGCATATTCAAGTGGCCTAAGAAACATATATACCCCTGGTTTATAGCAGAGCAGTGAAACTCCCAACAAGGGCCTCCTTATCAAATGACTATTCTACAAAAGATATATGAACATGAATGGCACTTTACAAGACTATCAAAAGTGTTTTCTTACAAGAAAATTGATAAGGTCAAGACAAGTAATGTTTCAAATGAAGGTGGCACATCTCAAAAGACCAAGGTGTTGTTTATACTTACTGTTAGGGTATTCTCCCACCAAGAGGTTTTTTCTTCATTACTAAAAGATGAAAAAATGGCAGAATATCAGTCACAGGGAGAAATTGCAAAAATGATAAGTTTGTTGTGTATAGGTGTTAAAAGTCATAAAATAGGTTGATTTTCCAAATATAGGTGAGAGGCATAGTCTTGGCTTCTTCAGCAAGGTTATCAATTTGAAAATAAAATTAAGAGGCCTCCAGCAGTAAAAAGAACAATGTTTTAATCAAACTTCCCACCTACAAGACCAAAGAGCCAAAGGAATACAGTGAGCAAAATAAAAAGGGAACAAACCTTATAAAGTGGGTTTTGCCTTTAATTTTTAACAAAGGGTATAAAGCAGCTCCAGCAAAGCATCTCCCATTCACCATTTGGATATTTACAGAAGGAGTGAGGGTTTTTTCGAATTTTCCGATGGAGTCCCCGGGCAAATTTTTCTGGGTGCTGCGCTCCTGTAGCGTCTCCCTGTGCTATTTTACATTCGGCACTGCGTTCCTATCCAGAGGGGCTGCGCGCTTGTAAAAAACACCGTGTGTAGCCTCTGCACGAAAACCCATTTAGGGCTACCCAACACCGTGTTGCACTCCTGCCACAGTGTGTAGCCTCTGCACGAAAACGCGTTCAGGTGGTGACTCGAGCCGCCCGACAGAAGCTGTGTTGCGCTCCTGCCACAACGTGTAGCCTCTGAACGAAAACCTGTTCAGGACCACCCGGCACCGTGTTGCGCTTCAGCCACAGTGTGCAGCCTCTGCATGAAAATGCGTTCAGGAGGTGACTCGAGCTGCCCGACAGAAGTTGTGCTACGCTCTTGCCATAGCGTGCAACCTCTGCCCGATTTCACGTTCAGAAGGTGACCAAAGCTGCCCGACAGAAGTTGTGCTGCGCTCCTGCCACAACGTGCAACCTCTGCTCGATTTCACATTCAGAAGGTGACCCGAGCTGCCCGTCAAGGTTTTCTGAGCTATTTTTTCTGTTGTGGAGGCATTTAGCGAGTTATTTTGAACTTTTCCTTCATGTTCATGTTTTTCTAAAAGATAAGGTCACAAAGAAAATTGAAAGTTGGTTTAGAGAAGGCAGTGAAATCCTAAATAAAACACTTGACCTATACATTGTTGGGCCTTGACCTAATTAGAAACCTCACCATCTCATTCACCATTGTCACATCATTCTACAAGTGGTGCCAATTCTCTTTAAGGATTTTGAGGCAGGGGTAAAAAAACAAAATTTTTGAAGAAGAGAATGTTGACATTGATGAGGCAATTCAAAGGCCTAAAAAGCAACAAAGGAAGGGAGGGATGCCAAATAGGTTTGAACCTATAAGCACTGAAGAGCTGATAACCTCCCCTACTATTTTTTCCTATTTTCAATAATTGGGGTGCTATGAATTCTGTAAAAAGGTACAAAAGATCCAGAGTCACCCTCAATTGACCAAGCTCTTTACCCTAAACCTTCATAATCATCAAGTACACCTAGCCGAGGTGAAATTTGAGTTGACCACCAATGCCATCTCTAAGGCCACTGGAATACCTTGCATAGGAGAAAGGTGGTTCAAAAAAATGCATCTGGACCTAAGCCACTATCGCCCATTCTTGAAACCAAGTTGTCAAGATGATTGCAAAACCATGTTCCCCTTATCTCATCTATTGGACAAATATGTTCTCCTAATGAAGATCATTATGAAATACTTCACCTACGAGGATAGGTTCTCCAGAGTCTATTCCTACCACATAAGACTCCTCATGCAGTTCACCAAAACCAAGCTGCTACATATGCCCTACTACCTTTGCATAAGTATTGAGAAAATGTCTTCCATCATGCAAAAGAGGCCTCCATCCCAAAAAAATGTCAAGCCTTTTTCATCATTCCCTCATCAAAGTGATTGTCTCACACCAACTAGAACAACAAGGCATCCCCTTGGAGGTTTTCATTGCCCACGATGATTTCACAACTCCATAGCCCATCCCTCTGCAAAGTCTACCATCATCATCTCAAAATCCTCCTCACACACCTCCATCACCCTCCACTAACCTTGGTTCATCTTCTTCACATGAATCATTTCCTCAAATAGACCTTCCTCATTCACCTTCCCCCAAGAAATCAGAAAATGAAGAAAGCAGTGAGGGAGAGGATGATAAAAATGAAGAAAGCAGTGAAGAAGAGGAAGATGGCCAAGAAGAAAGTAGTGATGGCCAAGAAGAAAGCAGTGAGGGAGAGGATGATGCAAATGAAGAAAGCAGTGAGGAAGAGGATTATCAAAATGAATAAAGTAGTCAAGGATAGGAAGATGGCCAATAAGAAAGCAGAGATAGCCAAGAAGAAAGCAGTGATGCAAAAGAAAGTGATAAAAGCAGTGATGCAAATGAAGAACGTAGTGCGGGAGAGGATTATGAAAATGAAGAAAGTAGTCAGCCAAATGATGAGAAAAAAGGCCAAAACAGTGGGTCTGAAGGTGAAGAGGATGATTCCAAGGACACAGGGTCAGAGGTAGCTTATCAAGAGGAAAACTGTGAGCTACAAAAAGACCAAAACAATGAGCCTAGTGACAATCAACAAACAAATGACAGTCAAGGAAAAGAAGTAGACAATGAAGAAAGTGACACTGAAAATACAAAGGACAGTGGAGAGGAGGCATATGAAAGTAGAAAATAGGAAAAAGAAGACAGTGACCAAGATGGAAAAGGTAGCCAAGAAGCAGAGTTTGAAAGTGATTTCAATGAGCAAAACAATGAAGATCATGAGCCAAGCAATGAATATGATGAAAAGGACAGTGAAGAAGAAACTAGCCTAGAAAACTCACTTAGTGAAGAAGAAAATGACCATCACAATAAGGGAAAGGTTGATGAAAATTCCCAAGACAGTGACCCTACCAAGAGTGCAAACAGTGATACAAAGGCTGAGTTAGATAGTGAGTACAGTGGGTCAAAAGATGAAGAAGAGGATAGTCATAGAAATGAAGATATACCCAGCAATGATGAAGACACCTCTAGCATTGAAAAAACAGAGGATCACAGTCCTAAAGGTCTCAACAATAATGATGGCATAAGAGATCATGAGAATGCTTATCAAAAGGGCATTCAAGGGCAAGGTGAAAAGGATGCACTCATAGAGATAATACATGAGGAGAAAAGCAGTCCTAAGGTCACTTATGATCAAGGTTTGCAAGTGGAACTTGTTGTACCTTTTCCCATTACCTATCAAAGAGGAGTGAGGCATGTGTTTGCTACCTCCAAGGGCAAGGGGCCATTTGATCCTCCTCAGCTCAAATGATTGACAAAGGTAAAGAACAAGTAAAAGAGGAAGAAGACAATCATGAAGAGGAGAGAGAATTTGAGCTCATTCACATAGACAGTGATGAGGAAAATGAAACAAGAATTGCAAAATCTCTCCTACAAGACAGGAATGCACAGATCAGGGATTTGGAAGCTGAATTAGAGAGAGATAAGGATTTCATTCATTTCTTATAAATGCATAAGAAAAAAATGAGTGGCCAGCAGGCCATCTATGAAGCAAGGGCGCTCAAATACCGGAAAGAGGCTCAAAGAGCATAGGTGAAGTTGGAGGAGTACATGGGTGCCTATGAAGAAAGTGAGGATGAGGAGGGTTAGTCTAGAAGGAGGCCTAGAACTATGGGTCTAAGAAAGGCTTTGACATGAGAAAGGGAGCAAGAATCAGCCCAAGCGCAACAATTTCCCCTTACTGAACTCCTTGCCATGGAAATTGAGCATAACAGGGAATCATGGCTTGAAAGGGCCAACATACATCTTGAGACCAAACTAGAGAAGGCCAACATAGATTTGAACTTGCAAAGAAGAATGACTGAGCACTATAAATGAAGAAACCACTTTGCAAGGAAAAAAACTCAAAACTGCCCAAAATGAGGGCCCGACACCAAAAGATGAAAAATACCAAGCCAGGCATGGTATTTTGGCCCAAGCTTCTCTACAGTTCTCCAGGGACCCATGAGGCACCTACCTACCAATTTTGAGAGAAATTGAACAACTTTTTGTTTTTTGCAAATTTTGAGGCTAGGAGCGCAGCACACCCTATGTTGCGCTTTTTCCCAGGGCATCTTCAAGAGAATAGGTTTAAAATTTTGGATTCCCCGTCGTTAGAGGAGTATGCTCACCCATTCTCAGCTCAATTGGAGTTGTTTTGACCCCCTAAAAGAGTAAAAAACACTAATTTTTTCACCTTTCTGCCCACTTATCTGAGCATGTGCTGCGCTCATAGAAGTCTTGGTATTTTCACTTTTTGGGAAACTTGCAGAGGTCATATTGAAGAAATAAAGGTATATTTGGAAAGTAGATTTCAATGGCTTTCCAACTAGCCATCACGGAGCCTCTTCCGACATTGGGAAGGCCTCCAAAACACTACTGCAAAAAGGCCTTTTTTCTGTGCTGCGCTCCTGGCATAATTTTAATTTTTGACACAGTGTGCTGCAGTCCTATAGGTGACTGGGCAGAATGTGCGTTTGGCAAGTTTTCATTTGCTTGTCAGGGCCTAAAATTCAATTTAATTGTATTTTTGGCCGAAAAGATATTTTTTAGATATTTTTGTGCCTTGGGCCTTGCAAGGCCTCAAGGAAAACTTAGGATATTTCTTGTTGGCCAATAGGCTTCTAGATACTCTCTTTGGTTTTCCTATTCCTTTCTTGTTATATAAGGCATGAGGATTCATTGTAAACAGTTGGGGAACTTGATGTGTTAAGAGCAATACATGGTTTTTGAAAGTTGAAGAACAATTTAGTGTTGTGGAGCTTGTGGATGGATTGCCTTGATTGACGGTGATGAAGGCTTGCTTACACGATCCTTGAGTTTAGTTAATGGTGATGTATCTCTCATATGTTCATGTTTTTTCTTGTTTTCCATATGTCCATCTTTCTATTTTTCAATAGCTCAGAAAAGTATAGGATGAGAAATGTTTTTTGAGGCACCTCAGGCCTCTTGTTAGTTATTGTTTTCATGTTTTCTACTGTTGGGTTAACTTAAAGAATTTTTCATTGCTCCTTAGGCCCACCTAAGCTTGTCTATTTCATTATTGGATTAGTATGCTAGTTTATAAACATGATTCATGGTAAGCTCTGCTTGTTTAATGCTATCTAAACTCTGTCTTGAAATCTCTCTTCGATGTATTGATTGATAGGTTAAGTCAAAGAGGTCTTGTTTCGATCTTTCCCTTTGAATATGCTTATCAGTTTGCCTCAAAGTTCTTTATAGTTTAATGAATGATGTTTAGGTGTTCCCTCTTCATTTATTGATGCTATATGTTTCTTATATGTTTTCAAATATTGAAATTTGAATCATTGAAGTTAGATAATTTTTCTTGCTTCCGTCTTCTACTGGATTGTTTATCTTCAATGTTTGTTTGTTTAAAAGTATTTCCACTGAGTAAATGGTGCGCCCTATCTCATGATTAGTATATTTTTCTTATCAATATTAAAGACCTCCCTATTCATAGGTATTTGACAAAGGATTCTTAAATGCCCTTTTCTCTACCTTGGTTCCCAAACTTATTGTCCATTTTACCTCACACATAAACTTAAAGATCCATTGAATACACTAGATTTTCCCTGTGGTGTATCCAGATTCACTATCGAGATATCAATAACTTCATAGAATCCATTTCCCAATTGATTTGATAACCTCTCACTCCACCTATCCTACTTAATCATCTTACCCCAACCAAAAATAAACAAACAAACCTACACTTAACAACTAGCCTAATATCAATCATCTAAAGTGAACAAGTCCACATCCTTCGCATAATAGAGAGAGCCCTCTCTGAGCCCAGGAAGGCTAGGTCCTAGGACTCCAAAGACTGGTCTGATGTTACCCTATCATTTGGTTTACCAATCTGCCAAATCACGGGACACTAACATGCCCCACGATATGATGAGGCTTATGCATCATATCGTCGGAGCTTCTAAGCTACTGGCATCTAGGAGTGATAGGCGCCATGGAGATGCTTGACACAACAGTTCATTGGATGATCATGATCATGAGAGGAGTGACCATTCTAGTACTCCACCTCCTCCTCCATCTCACGGAGATGAGCTGCCAAAATCTAGTCCTGAGTAGGCACCATCTGAGCAAGCACATCCTGAGTAGAAACCATCTGAGTAGGCACCTCCTGAGCACGCCCGTACATCTGAGTAGGTACCATTGACTAAGCATGCCTCCACTAGTTATATTATTGATGTACCACCAGATATTTGACATTTATTTGCAGTTCTATTGCAGTTGTATATTTTTGACATCATATATATATATATATATATATCATGTTGGATATGTTCATTTAATGTGCTTGCAGATAGATGTGTATGTTATAGCAGTTATTTGGCATGAGATGTATATTTTATGTTTGTGTTGTGATGATGTTATACAATGCTTGTGTTTTATTAGATGATCATGATCACGATGATTAAATGATGTTAGCAAATTTGAATGTGTATTTTAGAATATGATGTTTTTGCAATTGTTATCATGATCGTGATATTTATTTTTAATATTAAATCATGATATTTATTAAATGTTATGTATTGGTAATTGTAAAATTGTAATTGTAATTGTATGTATCATGATTGTAATTGTAATTGTATGTTAAATTGTAAAATTGTAATTGTAATTGTATGTAAAAACATAAAATTGTAATTGTAATTATTATTGTAATTTTAATTGTATCTCTATGTAAAATTGTAAAATTGTAATTATAATTGTAATTTTAATTGTAACTCTATGTAAAATTCTAAAATCGTAAAATTGTAATTGTAATTGTATGTAAAATTGTAAAATTGTAATTGTAACTCTATGTAAAATTGTAAAATTGTAATTGTAATTGTATGTATTGTCATGATTCAATTTTATTAAAATTGTAAAATTTGTAAATTTGTAAAATTATAAAATTGTAAATTAATTGTAAAATATGAACCATAACTACCGTAAAATTGAAACATCGTAAAATTGTAGAATGTATACCATACATATTGTTAAATTACCATAATTGTAAAATTGTAAATTTGTAAGAATATAAATAATTGTAAAATAATAAATCTAGAATAATATGAATTTTTGTAACATAATAAAGTTTAGAAAGTAATGCAAATAAATTCATGTTTAGAATTATCATTATTTTATTATGATCTTACATACCAAAAATAATAGTATAAATTAATACTTTTATTTAAATTTTGAAGATATATACCTGTGTAAAATTCCAAGTGTAGGTGTAGAAACCAATGGTTCCACCATGTCAAACAAAAGTTGCAATTGCATAAATATTTAAAATCCTTTTGCATGAATGAATTGCAGAAATGTGAAATTGAAAAGGAAACACAAGAAATAAAAAGCTACCTATGTGTCAATGGCCCGAGGACATGGATTAGTGATGTTGATGCACCTCTAGATTGCTCAAACTGATTAGAGAGCTCACACCATAATCTTGGGTAGGAAGAAAATTCCAAACAAGACGAGAATTACAATGCTCTTGAAAAGATCCAGTCTTCAAGTTGTTATACCAATTGATATGAGTTTAGTTACAACAATGAAAAATGGTTGCTTGCATACAAGAAAGAGTAAGTGCGCCCGTATGAGAAAAAAATTGTCTAAACTGTACACATAGGTTGTAAAATAAAGTATGCATATTTAAATATGTGATCATGTTAGATTGAGTAACCTATGAGTTTTTTACAGCGAGAAAGGAGAAATACAAAACAATAAAGTGAAAAGTGCCAAAATACAAATATAATATGCTATCAACAAAGCCCACCAGAAACTTAGGGACAAAGTTTCACCACCCTGACATTTGGAAACCTCACATCAATTTTACAACATTGGTATATTACCAATGAGACGAAATAAAAAACCAAAAAGGACATTGCACAATGCTAATTTAAGGAATTCCTTTATATTTCTTATGATTTTATAGTGAGATATGTTTCAAAATAAACACACGAAATGTTGAATAGAAAAACTATACCCCAGGAGAGAAGTTCAATATCAGGTAAGAGCTTCGAAGTCTAGAAAAATAAAACTTTCCTAGTTTTACAACATTTTAGACCATTAAGTTTTGGAGGAGCTTCATGGAGTTCAAAGGAGTGAAAGTTGAAAAACAACAACAACATGGAAAAAATGTTTCAAAGTGGATGCAATGACCAAGAATCTTTATTAACCTAAGAATCAGTTAAGGAAATTTTGGGAGTGGGTGAACAACAATCCCTTTGATGTCTTGGAACAACAATAGATTTATCCAATGGCCATAATATCAGCCTCTAAGAGAGATAACATAATAGACAGAATATGGCCCAAATCAATTCCAGCAACTGATTAAATGTAGGAGATGAAAATAGGGGAATCAATTGCAAAGTGAGCTCTTTTTCCCATGGTTCCTTATATAGCTAAAGGGGAAAACACTTGCAAGCTTCTGAAGATAACCTTAAGAGAAGATAAATTTTAAGAATTGGAAAGAAACAAAAAGAAAAATTAGACTTACCTAGAATTAGCTAGACCATTAATCATAGTGGTGTATGTAATCACATCAAGGGGATGACCAAGATTTTGCATTTCTTGCCAAAACAGAAAAGCTCTGTTAAATTTCCACACTCTACAAAGGCCATTAATAAGTATATTATAAGTCACAACATTTGGAGAGAACTTCAAATATTTCATTGATCGAAAACATATTAATGCCTCATTCATCTCCTCTACCTTGACGAGAGCATCAAGCAGACAATTCTATGTATATACTTTCGGGTTCAAGCCTTTCTGCATCATTTCCTCCATAATCAAGTATGCCTTGTCTATTTTTCCTACTTTTCCAAACCCATCTACAAGACTAATATAAACAACTACATTCAAAACTATGCCTTTGGCTTTTTCTTCTTCAAAAAGAATTTATGATTCATCTAGTCTGTCAACCTTTGCAAGTCCATCAATAAGTGCTCCATAAGAAACTACACTAGGAGAATGGCCCTTTATCCTCTTTTCTTTAAAGAGTTTGTAGGCTTTTTTCACCTTTCCTGACTTGAAAAAACCATCAATGGTAGTGTTATATGTAAGAATACCAAGTTCACAACCTTCCTCCTTCATTGCATAAAACAATTTGTATGTTTCATGTGCTTCACTAGACTTTATAAGAACATGCATTAGTGTAGAGTAAGTACAAACATATGGAACATATCCATTCTCTTTATTTTCTTCAAAAATTCTGTAGACCTTGTCAATCTCCCTTGCTCTAAGAACATAGTTCATATACATTATAAAGTGTAAGATATGGTGTTCAACCTCTACAAATCATGTCATTAAATATTTTATGCCCATCATCTTTCCTACCCCACTTGAAAAAGTTATTAATAAGATATGCATATACAACAACGTTTGGTGCATGAATTTCATTCAACATCCTTTCAGATAGCCTATATGCTTCATCAACTCTGCATTTCCTGCCTAAACCATCAATCAGAGAATAATATGTTACTACATTTAGCCTACAATCCTTTTCTCTTAAACTCTCAAAAAGGTTGCGGGCATCATCCAGTCTCTGAATCTTGCACAACCTATCAATCATGATGTTAGTTTTCATGACATTTGGAAACAAAACTACCTGTGTCATTGTCTCCTGCACTTTGTAAGCATTATCTTATCTATCTGCCTTGCATAGGATATCAAACATAATATTGTAGGTGGAGTTTTTAGGGTATGCATCCTTTTCATTTAAGTGAAAATGCTATAAGCATCATCCACTCTGCCTCTCTTTCCAAGGCAAGTAAGAATACTGTTATATGTTATGGCATCAGGTTTGAATCCTTTTTTATCTCATTATGTTTACTAAATTGTAAGCTTCATCAAACTTGCCAGAATTTCGAAAGCCCATAATTAACGTGGTATACACATAAGCACATGGAACCTTTCTAGTGAGCTATGCATTCTCAAACAATTATTTTGCTCCATCTAATATATTTTCCTTGAAAAGTACGCCAATCATAATTGTATATGTTAATTCATCTGGTGTGAAATTTGTGCCTTAATTTCATGAAAGAAATTATAGGCCATATCTATTTTACCTATATTTACAAAACAAACTATGCAGACATTATACAAGACAATATCTGCACCCAGTCCATTTCTTTTCATTTCATCCAACAAAGACAATGCACCAAAAATTTTACCTTCTGATGGAAAATGAACAGACCAAGGTTGTAAACAGATGGGTTTTCACTTCATACCCTATCTCTTGCATTTCGTTAAACATTATTCGTGCCATGTCTGGTTCATGAGCTTCTACAATTTCACTAATGAGAGTTGTAAAGGCAGAGAATGAAGGCCTAAATTTAAACTTCCTAATAGAAAGAAGCATATCAACAATTTTCAACATAATTTTAGAATTTATAAATATATGTACCGATTTAACACAAGTAACATTATTTGGCTCAAATCTAGCAATACTCATCTCCTCAAATATTTCTTGCATATTATCGTAGTGTTTTCTGTTAGCGAGGAATATTAAAAGTGCATCATATGCTTCTTGACTATGTTGATTACAATTTTGTGTTTGGACCCATCTAAAATAATTAACTGTCATGTTCACATTCTTCTGCCTCTTTAATAATTCTACAACATATGCAAGATGAGACTTACTATTGATCTTTTTAAGAACTTCTTCCACATCGGGTCCCCACGTATCTTTATGAAGAATGTTGCATATTTCATTAAACTCATATCCCTTTCTTTTCTTGTTGGCTATTATTATCATGCTCTTGCCCACATCCAACTTTCTTGCCTGATCAAAACATCCAAAACATCTAGTTTGAAATGAATAAAATTTACTCCTCCAACACAATAACCATCAGGTAACATAAGTTCCATGCTGGTGACGAAGATTTGAAACTACAAGGAAATTATTTAGCCTTCATAACAAATACTAATTTTTATTTATTTTTAAGGATCCAGACAAGGAGAAAGAACCCTTGAATTTCAAAGGACTAATGAAAAAACAAACAAAGACTAACAATGATAGTTATTTCGTGAATAGTTGATTGACACTTAAAATAACTAGGAACACAACTTCATAACTTGATTCTTTCCCGATGACAAGTATTTGTGTGATGTATGCATTCAAATTAAGATCAATCACATACATGTTGGGAATTAGAAATAAAACCTACCAAAACCACACAAAAACTAATTTGTAAAGATAAAATAAAAATATAGATGTGTGAAATTTAATATTAAGGTTTGCTTGGCGGCCTCCTGTCTGGATGCAATGATCAAATAAAATGTAAATTTTGGAATTGGGGAACATCGTGTTGATTATGGTAGCCAAAGAAAACTTTATTAAACAAGTATCTTGTCAAAGAAATTTTGTGAAGGAAGTATGCAACAACCCTTTTGATGTATGTACACAATACACATGGAATTTGTTAACATGAAGTCATAATTTTGGAGTCTTTGGTGTCATTATAACAGATAATATATGGAACCTTCAAAATGCCACAATCTAAATAAAAGTTGAAGATTGAAATAGGGGACTCAATTGCAGAGAAGGATTTATTTTACATAGTTCCTTCATGTGAATAAATGGAAAAACAGTTGCAGGCCGATTGTATCAATAACAACATAACACCAAAATAAGTAATATTGGAGATGACACAAGCCAATGCAAAATAGTCATAAGTTAACAATGTAAAAATGAGTTTGCTTTGGTTGCAAGAAAAGGTAATTTCATACATTCTCGCAGACTTAACAATATAAGTCAAAACAATGAAGGATACAGGTATTTGCATAAACATGCCTGGTTATCACTTGGAATCTTCAATTTCAACTTACCATCCATCCATATATACATATGCTTCAATGTGCATGCATAAAGATAAGGAAAGGGCCTTAAAACAATACTTTGTACCTGACATTGTCAGATTCTCTTGATAGCAGTGACACCATGTCTATCCAATAGAGTTGAAGGGTAAGTGACATAGAAAATTCAAACCCAAGTACATGCACTTTTAGTATAATGCATTTCTTGTTTCAAGTTATATAGATAAAACATTTGAAAATGAAACCCATCGATTTTTTCAGAACTAAAAGGGAGTTGTGGTGAATTTGAAGGGGATGATAAATTTAAGTTTGACCTAATCAACCTCTTGTGGGTTTCCGCAGGTATGTTTATTTCTTACGATGATATTGTTTTCAGGATTTCCAAGGGTCGATGGTTAGCCCTATGAAGAAATTCTCACACCATGATGATTGAAAGATGTGGCGCAAAATTCAAATGATAATAATCCTTGTAGAAGTAAAACCATGACAGAAATGAAGTTAAATTTAAGAGTGTATAGTTTCTAACTTGAAATTAGCAGAAAGCCGAACTTTGAAATATTTTTTTTAAAACTAGTAGGTTGAGGGTAAATTGAATAGAAGGGTTTTTTTTTTGAAAAAATGAGAAGGGGGAAATTTTTATGGTTTCTAGGTTTTCACACCACTGTAGCTCTGATAGCTTATAGGACCCGCCTCACCACCTGTACGCACATGCAGGGTCTTCATTAAATTCTCCTCGAAATCATAACCGGTATCCCTTCGAACTCCTGTTTAACAATCCTGGTTTTTGGTTTACACATTTTTTAGTTATCTTTTTCATCGTTGTTCCATTTTTTCATCCTCCCACCGTGGTAGCCAGTCTAGTGTTTGAGACTCTGCCTCACAGTGCATAGTTTGTAATGGTTTTTTGATTCATCTCTCTACGGTCTCAGTATGGTTAACCCCAAAGAACATGTCGACTTAGGGCTAGAACTAGAGGACATTATGTCTGTCTAGGGGTTGGAAACACCCCAACATAACTTGGAGAAGGCAAAAATGCCAGGGAGGTCTCCACCTGGAAAGCGAGGTGGTGCTAAGCTGGAATGGGAAGTCGGTGGAGGTTTAGTTTTTTTGTAACAGACATGAAGCCTCTTATCAAAGGCGGTATCATGGCTGCATGCAACAGAGTCTTTGGTCAGTCTAGAGAATGTAGTTTTACAAAGAGCTGAAGGTTGCATTTCCCCGACATATTTTCATGTAACATCTTTATGTCTCTCTTATTCCTTAACTGGTGGTTCCGAAGACATGGTAAAGGGCAATAGTTTTCTAAGGCATGAAGGGTTAAAATCTTGTTTAATTGAGGAGGTAGAGGCGATGTCTCTAGGAGTGGGTCGGTGTTTAGATCTGACTTAGGGATGCAAAATTCCGCTAGCTGTTTTCCATGGTATGGTGTCTAAGCAGGCTTTATTTTCGGAGCATTCGGGTATTAATGAAGGTTTTTTTGGGGAGACTCTATTTAAAGGATTCTCGATTCTAGAGGAGTGAGATACAAATTTTCGACCTGCAGAAGAAATGAGGCAGGAAGGTAATATCTTATCTCAGCAAATGCAAGGAATATATAATGACATCTCTCTGTGGTTGAATGAGAATTTCCCACTTCTTGACCCTGAGACTCGGTCTCCAGGAGTCGAGGCACCACCTCAGAGTGTCGGGTCACCAGTTTCTTTGTTAGAACAACCCCTTGCGGAAGAACCACAGAATGATGAAGCTCTCAATGATTTTTTAGGTATTGAGCAGACCTTTGGCCCCAAGAGAAAGAAGGGGAAATTAATCAGGAAGAAGGAGGTCGGGCCAAACTTTGTATTGGGAGTGGAAATTCCAATGGACGAGGCCTTGGCAGCCTTAGAACTTATCCTGGTGGGTCGTGCAAAAGGTCATCAATATTTAAAGTCTCCAAGTTACTTCGTTCCTTCTGATATCTCGTATCCTACCCATTAATCTTATCAATATTTTTCCAATTTCAATTATAATGTTTTCCCTTTTACCTCTCAATGAATTATCAATCATAATACTAATCCTCTCTCTTCTTCCATACTAATTAATTTATTCCTCGGCATATCCACTCTAACATCAATACTGAATATTCCCCTTTGAATCATAATGTTACCAATATTGATAATAATCTAGCACCTTTGAGTAAATATAATAATAATAATCGAAGACCTTCAAATTTCAATGATAATATTGAATGTCTAGTTAATAATAAAAAAATATTTACCATTTATGTCTCCTTCCAGGTCAAATTTCTCTAGTATATTTTCCTTAAGGATCCATCATCCAATCCTCCTCCAAACGTCTCTCATTCAACTCCTCCCACCGTCATAAATATCTCACCTACCTCCTTTAACCCTTCTATCATCCACCTTTTGGGAAAAGCTTTTAACTTTTCCATCACTCCCCATTTCATTCCTACTGAAGAAATTATGTTCTCTATTGAATTAGTTTCTCAACTTCTTCCTTCCCATGAAGTGGAAGAAATGAGCTAGTTGAGTACCCAAATAAGAAAATAATTCCGTCCAAAAATTTCCTGTAAAAATGGGATCTCTGTCACTTACAATAATCTTCGAGTTTCCATGTAGCTTTTGAATTGTTTCCATAAATGCAGTAGCAACTGTACTCGCTTTAAATGGATGATATAATGCACAAAAGTGTGCATACTTGGTAAGTCTATCAACTACCACCATGATGATACTCCTTCCTTCGGACTTAGGTAAACCTGTGATAAAATCCATTGAAATCTCCTCCCAATGTTGACTTGAAATGGATAAAGGTTGTAGAAGACCCAGGGTATTAATTGTATCAACTTTATTTTGCTGGCAAACCAAACATTCCGCCACAAACTTTGAATATCAGATTTAAGGCCATCCCAAAAAAATTATTTCTTCACCCTGTGATAAGTTTTTAAAAATCCTGAGTGTCCTCCTAAAGGAGAAGTGTGCAATTCCAAAAGAATCTTTTGTTTTAGTTGGGAATTCTTGCAAATATATAAGCGATATTTGTACCATAAGGATCATTTTTCCAACTACATGTATCAGATGTACTAGGATCTTGCTACAAATTTTTAATGA
The DNA here is from genome assembly GCA_034641835.2 of Pinus albicaulis. Taxonomy (NCBI): domain Eukaryota; kingdom Viridiplantae; phylum Streptophyta; class Pinopsida; order Pinales; family Pinaceae; genus Pinus; species Pinus albicaulis. The sequence goes on along the minus strand of JAXQQM020067557.1, from coordinate 29,923 downwards.
GAGTCCACACTTCTTCGTCCTTCTTCCATTCATCCCTTGCTTTGGTTATCCAATCTGGTTGGATAATTGAAATGGCACAACGAAATGCTTCCACCTCTTCATCCTTTCTTGAGAGTGCATCTGCAACAACATTTAGCTTCCATTTTTTGTAGACGATTTAAAAGTCATAACCCAACATCTTTGTGACCCATTTTTGCTGCTCTTCTGTTGATAGTCTTTGTTCCAAAAAGTGTTTAAGACTATCATGATCAACTTTTACCTTGAAGTGTCTTCCCATTAGGTAAGGTCTCCATTTCTTTAGTACATGTAGTATTGCCAAAATTTCCTTCTCATAGATAGCCTTTTGTAAATACTTTCCTTTGATTGAACGACTTTCAAAAGCAATGGGTCTTCCTTCTTGCATTAAAACAACACCAATTCCATTTCCTGAGGCATCACATTCCACAATAAAGGTTTTTGTGAAATTTGGTGTAGCTAAGACCGGTGCTAGGCACATTGCTTCTTTAAGATGTTCAAAGGCCTTAGTTGCTTCAGGAGTCCATGAAAATGCATCTTTCTTCAATAATGTTGTTAGAGGTGCTGCTATTCTCCCATAATTCTTAACAAACTTGTAATAATACCCTGTTAACCCGAGAAATCCTCGCAACTTCTTTATGGTTGTGGGGACTTTCCATTCCTTAATGGCTTTAATTTTGTTAGGGTCTACTTTAACACCCTCGTGAGATACAATATGACCCGGATATTCCACCTCTTGTACTCCAAAGAAACATTTGGATGTTTTTGCATATAATTGTTTCTCCTACAATAGTTTGAGCACCCTGTCAACATGTTCAACATGATCCTTCCAAGACCTGCTGTAGATTAGTATATCATCAAAAAATACTAGAAAAATTTTCTAAGGAAGGGTTTGAAAATGGAATTCATCAACCCTTGAAATGTAGAAGGTGCATTGGTAAGGCCAAAAGGCATGACCAAAAATTCATAATGACCCTCATGAGTTCGAAATGTTGTTTTTGGAATATATTCAGTCTTCATTCTAATTTGATGATATCTTGAACGAAGATCCAACTTGGTAAATAAATTGCTCCATGTAATTCATCCAATAATTCATCAATCACAGGAATGGGAAATTTGTCTTTAATGGTGAGCTTATTGAGCTCCCTATAATCCGGACACATTCGCCATGATCCATCCTTCTTGTGTACCAATACTACCGGAGCAGAGAAAGAACTTTGACTAGGTTGAATTATACCCGCCTCTAACATTTCTGCAATCATGCGTTCAATTTCGCTCTTTTGGAAGTAAGGATATCTATAAGGCCGGATGTTTGGAGGAACACTTCCTGGAATCAAATGAAGAGCATGATCATGATCACGAATAGGTGGGAGTCCTTTGGGAGTTTCAAACACCTTGGAATGATTGTCCAAGACTTGTTGGAGATCTGCAGAAATAGATGATTTTGATGTCGGAACTTCTAGTGAGCATAATTGTGCAATTACGCCTCGTTGTTCTTTCTTTAGAAGCTTTGTCATGACATCAGAGCTTATTATCCTTCCTGGCTTCCCTTCAATACCCCGTAATTCGACTTCCTTTCCTTCTGAAAAAAATTTCAAGAAAAGTTCTTGAAAATTAAAAGCTACCGTCCCCAAAGATTGTAACCATTGTACTCCTAGTACAACATCAACACCTCCCATAGGAATGGAAATCATTGGAATATTCAATACATATTCCCCCATGGTTAGCTTGATATTATGGCATTTTCCAGAGCAATTTATAGTTCCTCCATTTGCAACCATCACTTGACATTCTCGTGTTGGGTATAGGAAACAATTCAATTCCTTGGCTACCTTACAATGAATAAAATTATGGGTACTACCTGAATCAATCAACACTATTACCTTTTTCTTCTTGATATGTCCTTCTATCTTGAGAGTTTGAGGAGTGGTAATTCCTTCCAATGCATTACATGATATGGTCGAATCATTTCTTCTTCTTCTAGGATTTCTTCCTGGTGTATATCCTCTACTTTTGAAGTTTCTTCTTCATTTTCTTCGTCCTCTTCACAATCTATGTAAAATAATTTCTTCTCAACGCACTTATGACCTTTAGTGTATTTGCTATCACAACTGTAGGAAAGCCCTTTTTTTGTTCTTTCTTCCAATTGGTGTGGTGTCAAACTTGTAGGTTGTGGAAGTCTAGGAGTAGCAACACTTCCATCATTATAGATGTGAGTGGTAGGCTTCCTTGTCACCATAATTTTACATTCAATTTTTCTTGCCAACTGAATGCCTTCTCCAATGAATCAGGTTCCCAAATGCGAACTTCATGTTGGATGTTATCCTTTAAAGTCCCTATGAAGACATCAATCCTGTGTTCCTCTGGAATAACATTTACCCTTATATTCAATTTTTGGAAGTCCTCAATGTGCTCCGCCACTGAACCCTTTTGTTTGAGATTTATCAATTGGATAAATAAGGTGTTGCTCTTTGTATCCTCATAATGTGCTATCATTTCCTCCATAAAAATGAACCAAGTGACAATTTTTTTATAGGAGAAAAGCCATCGATAGCATATAAATGTATTTTGTTCTAAATGTAAAGTTTCAATGCATACCTTTTGTGTGTTTTGCACCTTATTGAGATCAAAATATTACTCCATTTGTAGTATCTATGTTATGGGATCCTTGCCATAAAACTTACTCATATCCATCTTTGGAATATGGTGGTTCTTCAATCCAACATTAGATATTATGCAATCACGATTAACATTTATTTTGTTCTCATCATGAGTTTCCTCTACTATATTTTTGACATTAGGAATAATTTCTTGTATCAACTTTGTCAAACCTTAGCTTTTAGATCATTCTTCATGTTTTCCATGTTGTCTTTCATTTTTTCTTCCATGTCCTCCATCTTAGCTTCCACGCCTTTCTTCAAACCATCCATATTATTCTTCAAACCATCCATCTTCGCTTCCACGCCTTTCATCAAAACTTCCATTTCATTTTTTGCTGTTCTTTGCGAGAGAAAAATTTGGTGCACTTGTTCTTGTAATTTTGATAGATCATGTTGCAATTCTTCATCTTCATGAGTCATAGTAGAATATTCTGAGGGCTTAATGGGTGTTAAATTCTTCTTAGGAGGCATTTCAGAACCCAATACTGAAATATATGCTTAATAGGCCCTTGGAATCACTTCAACCTAATTTTTTTACACAAGACTTATGCAATTCGGAAGAAAATACACACCTTTTTCTTGCTTTTGAGGAGCTTGATATTGAAACTAAATTATCTCTGTAATTTCGGATCTTAAATATCTGAAATTTTGCCCTGTGGTAGCCCTCTACATCTTCTTTCAAATGCCAAAGTTCTGACCTGATTTGGATTCTTCAAGGCAGAGTTATGTCCAATCACCCACAATGACCTATTTATGGACTGGTTCAGTAGAGCGAACTTGTACGACTTGCCACGTGTCATTGTTTCCTCCTTCGACTCTGAAATTGATAGAAAGGAAACTACAGTCTGTATGCTTGTGGCCACTCTTTACAACATTGCAATTTCATGCTCAGAGAGATAGTGATGAATATTTTCCCATGATCACCTCTTTGAGATGAAATTCAAGAGCCTGAAAAATCCATAACTTCCACAAACCATATCTACAAACATATTGCGAGCCAAGCTCTGAAATTTTGTGATGATGTTCCTCTTGCTTTCATCTTCACGCTCTCAAAATTTCAGCTTCTGAAACTTCGTAGAAAAAATTTTATAGAAAAAATTCCATGATGACCTGTTTGGAGCAACGAAACCCTAGAATCCAAAGCTCTAATAACAAATGTTGTGAAATCAGCTCCAAAAATAGAAGAAAAGAGAGTTCAAAGCCTTATAAATCAACCACTTCGAGGGGCAACCTCCAATACATTACATAAATGAACAATTCTTGGATGATACAAATGACAAAACCTCCTTTCTATATATAGGAGTCCATGGGGCCACAATGTAATCCTAGCTGACCTAACAATAATAATTTAAGGGCACAATAATAACAATATGGGGGTTACAGGGGTACAACAATAACAATAAGGGGGTTACACTAACAACAATAAAGGACTATACTAGTAATATAGGGACCTAACAAATCCTTAAACGCTCTAAACCACCTAATCCTAGCCTCTTGAAGGATGATTTTATATCCATTCATTAGATTAATTAAAACCAAAAAGTTATTGTTCTAAAAGAAAATAAAGGCAATGTCTATGTTGTCATGGGCACAAAAACCTTTGAATCTAAATGTATAAGACTCCTTTCATCATATTCTTATAAACCCCGCTCCAAAAGCTCCATGATCTCTATCATCTCCATGGTTAATAAAACCATCAAAGCCTCCTCCATTGACCCCTCTATCCAAAAAATTCTTAACCCCTACAATCCCTATACCTTAGAATATATGGAAAACCTAAAATCCACAAAAAAGGACATCCTAACTTAGCTCATAGTCAATGTTATTGGATCTGCCACCCACGCTCTTTCTAAGCTCCTTTCCAATAAACTCCAACCCTTTGTTGATTTGACCCCTTATTTTATTAAGGATTTTTCTGATTTCATCCAAAAATATAAACCTCTTCATCTCAATGATAATGACCTAATGGTTAGTTTTTATTTGGTACCTTTATTTACAAAATTCTCATCCCTGAGGCTCTTAGCATTATTTTTTACCTTGTGGACCAAGAAACCCTTAACTTCATCAATATTTTCCTCTCCTCCACTTTTTACTCTTTCAAAGGAGTCTACTATGAACAAACCAAAGGAAATACCATGGGTTCCTCTCTATCCCCAGTGGTGGAAAACAACTTTATGGAGAAATTTGAAAATATTTCCTTGAAAACTCTCCCCTTAAAGCCAAATGTTGTTTTTGTTCCATAAACGACACCTTTGTAATATGGCCTCATGGATGCCTTTATTTTGACTCTTTCTTTACCCATCTCAACAACCAATACCCTCACATCCAATTCACCATGGAAATCCAAGAGAAAAATTCCCTTCCCTTCCTGAATGTCCTTACTTCTTTTCAACCATATTGTGCCCTTACTCATCAAGTTTATAGAAATAAGACTCATTTGGACAAATACCTTCATTCCCAATCCCACCATCACACTGCGCAAAATTTTGTTGGTTACTCGAGCCTTTCGAATCTCCACACTCCAACTCCTTGATCAAGATAAATCATATCTTAATAAATCCTTTAAATCTAATGGATATTCATCAACCCAAATCTAGAAATATTTTCACTCTCGGTCTAACCTTATTTCTATTCCTTCCATGCCCTCTCCTCCTGAAGCTCTAGTCTCTCTTCCCTATATTCAAGTCACCACTAATTATGTCTCTAAATTTCTTTCCAAAAAAACATTAGAACCATGTCTAAACCCTTAAAAACCATAAAACAACTATTTATATCCATTAAGGGAAAGACTGACTTAATGCAAGGCCTTGGTGCATCCAAAATTCCTTTCTCCTACAGTAAATCCTACATTGAGCAGATAGGTCGTTCCTTCAAATCCAATCTCAAAGAACACACCATTGACACTCATCATAATTGTAACTCTAAATGAGTGATGGTTGTTCCTTCAAATCCATTCTCAAAGAAGACAACATTGATACTCATCGTCATAATTGTAACTCAAAACACCTAATATGCGTTGACCAAGCCAAAATATTGGCCCTGATACATGTTACCATTCTCATGCCATTGGCAAAGCTATTTAAATTGAAAAGCACCCGAACAACTTCAATAAGGAATACAGTTACAAGTTAAGCTAGTGCTGGAAACCTATCATTCATTAACTTCATTCTAAGGATTTTCTTCTTGATTTCTTTATTTAAACCAATTTATGAATTTAATTATTATTATTTACCTTTACCCTCACTTACCTTCTTTATATTAAGTTATCAATTATATATATGTGTGTGTGTGTGTGTCTATAACATTTAAAATATTAATAATAATAATAAATTCAATGTAGAATATATAAATAAAATATATTAACAAAAAATAACCTTTCACTATTTACAATGTAGTTTCTATAAAAAAAAATTGTTGCCTATATTAAGTATAATATTTCAATGTCAACTACATATATATTATATATTATAAATATTATAGCAAGCGATTAAAAAAATTAATTCTTATGGTTAAAATATTTCAAATTATCTTAGTATTATACATTTTAGCACCTTTTCAAGTATATCTTTTGGTTAAATTTTGAGTACAATCAAATAAAGATTTGTTAGAATTGCAAGTTTAAGTTATGTAGATTAAAAAATCCAAGTGTCCAAAGGGATTACCAAGACATTAAATCAAGTTATGCATTTAAAAATGTAATTTAAGCAATGATACACACACACACACAGAGAAAAGATATATTAAATACCAAGCAAAGAGACAAATAAAATACCTTGAGGAAAACATTTTTTCAAGTTTTGCACTATAAGAATGGTTTGCACCTCAAAATATTTGATTTGTCTTGGGGCTTGCTAGATCCGTGGTTAAGATGGCTTTATACTAGCAGTCCTCAAATATCAAGTGAATGAGAAAAAGAAATTGTACCCCTCCTCAAATATGATGATAAAGGAGGGAGATAGATGCATGGAAATTTTAATGTATTCATTTTTTTTTTCTCTTTTGTGTAAGCGTTCAACTTTCATTACTTCACAAAAATATTATATAGGAATTGACTTTGTGCTACCAATCTTCCTTGGGAAAACCAGACAAGTAGCACATATATAATATCTTGGTGTCACATTGTCTGACAAGTAGCACATATATAATATCTTGGTGTCACATTGTCTGCTTTTAAGTAGTGCATTTGACATATTTACAAAACTAGAGGGCATATGATAGTTATATGTCTGTTTATAGGCACACACACTTGGAATTAAACAAAAATGAGGAAAATCAGAATGAAAATTTTAATCCCACAACGACATTCATAGTCTGTGTGAGGAAAAGGGCATTGTACATGCGGGTAGGAGATGGAATAGGCCCATGAGGCCCAAAATTATTAGGTGCCCAGTGTTGATGATGTGGAGCCCAAACACGAAACCTGGTTGACTTGGATCTTTGCCTGCTTCTCGAACTCGAACCCTAATAAACATGGTCCATTGTCCACTATGGACGCCTCCCCGTGCATCCTTGAAGGGAGTTAGAGCCTATGAGTTATTTGTCAAATTTCCATCAAGTCAAGGTCACATAATTGACCGGATTCTCAATGAGTGGTGAATCCATTGAGTCCAAATGAGACCATCCAAGCTCAATTGAGACCATCACAGGGTATATTTTCATCCTGAATGCAAGCTTGAGCACAATTGAGGCCAGATGAGGCGAAGCAAGGCCAAATGATACTTTTGATAGCCATTCTACCATCTTGAATTCATTCGAGTGAAGAAGCCTCTATTGAGCAGCTGAAATACATTGAAGACCAAACACTGACCCATGGTGGCCATGCATGTATTGAATCCTTTATTATTTGACATATAACGAGTGTTTGCAAGGAATTCAAGTGACTAGAGAGTTCAATTGGGTTCCTATGTTCCACTGTAGATTGTGAGCTTTTGATGAACCATTGTGGCCATTGGATGCCAGGAAGACCTTGACCCAAGGTGTTGTAGCCAAAGAGACAGGGCTTTAGGAGAATCTGGACATGAGGATATGCAAAGTAAACGGAGTTAGAGAATTATGTATGTTGGTCGGTTCGAACCCCAGAGGAAGCAAGAGAATTCCGCAGTGATGAGGGATATTTGCAATAGATGAAGAGCGATAACCATTCACCATTGTCTCGAGAGCCAACAGACTCCCACAACGGGAAAAACCAGAATGCATAAACATGGCTCATTTTTGAGATCAGGCCAAAGGTGGCAGAGGGACGAGGCATGGCCATGATCGAATTGTAGTACCAATTAATAATGTTTTCAAGTGTGCATTGATAGAGGCTTATGTTGGTATGATGGAAATACATTATGAGTTTCAAAGGAGCGTACTCACACGCATGGAATAAGATAGCTCACATCAGGTGGCAGGGAATAACATAGCTCATATAAGGTGGGAATTTAACCACATGTACCTACTCTTGATACCACTCATCTGAATTTTGGGGTAGGCCCCCAAGATCTAAAAAATTGAAATGGATGTTGGGGGCGGCCTCCAAGATCTGCAAAATTAGAAAGCTGGGAAAAGGAGAGAACACACCGTAAATAAAACCACAAATATTTTTTTTATAAAAACATAGAATAATTGTAAAAGCTACATTGTGGTGGATAATCTCTTCTTGTACAAAATATGAATTGTTACTTATAGCATTTCTTTGTTACAATACCATAGTTAAATTCCATGGTTGGGTAAATACCATGGGTGGATCTCACTTACAATACTATAGGTAAATACCATGGGTGGATTCCACTTACAATACCATGTGTAAATTATATGGGTGGATAAATGCCATGGGTGGATGAATACCATGGGTCGATGCCACTTACAATACCATGGGTAAATTCCATGGGTGGATGAATACCATGGGTGGATGCCATTTTCCATTCGGATCACTGCATGTCTAGTTAGGTGGCTGGCTATGCATGATTGTCACATGGAGAGATACATGGATATGCACCAAATATGGGGGATTAATGTATTCATTGTTATTATTGTGAAAATATGCTAAATTAATTTCAATTTATCATTATTTTTTAAACTTTATATACATCATTATGAAAACTTCTATAATGGAGAAAGAAATAATTTAAACTAATCCTAACAAAATTAATATAATCAATTCAACCTTGAATGCTTATTTAGTCTAAGTGGTTGAAAAGATAAATTGCTATGATCTCTACCCAAGTTCAAATATTATGACATGATTACTCTTCATTATGACCCCATAAATTAAGAATTTAAAAAAAATGAGAATTAAAAAACATTAGAATAAAAAGAATTGTTGGAATTGCAAATATCCATTGTTAAGTTCACCTAATGAAGTTCAATTGCAAATATCAATTGTTAACTTATCATTTTGTAAATACTTATTTTCACACACACACATATATATAATTGTGGCTCGGATACTACTACACCCCTTGGATCGAGTGCTAGAGAGTTTTCTCCTATTTCTTATTGTGACTTTTAATGCCTATTATCTCTAGTAGTATATTTGGACTTTTGCTATATTTTGTAATGTTTATACAAAATGTCTAGTTTTTTTGTAATCTAAGTGTCTTCGGAAAAAATCGTTGGAGGATTCTCTTGGGTAGTAAGAATCCCACTATGAAGTATTTTTGAAGGCATTTTGGTAATAAACAAACAAACAAACCTATGTAATTGTACTTTATTAATAAGAAAGATCAAATATGTAAAAAATAAAAAATAAAAACATATTTTAATTTTTATGTTTTTAAAAACCTTTTTAATATATTTTTTCAAATTAATTAGTTCCTTCTTTATATATTTATGATACAATAAGATTGGAAGCCATTACAACAATGTTCATCAACTTCATTGGTGGGAATTGAATTTAGGTGGGTAAAACAACACTCATTCCTCACAATCACTTAAGGTAAGTCCATCACATATTAAATAAGTTTACATTAATGTTAAAAAATAAAAAATGTTGCCTTTTTTGTTGTTGTTAGGTAATGTGAGTCTTGAGATGACTAGCATGCCTAACTTGTGGCTTAAATATCCGCAACCTAGGGGCATCTAAGTTATCATATAAGCCATTGAAATCACCTAGAGATGACACCCATTGTGTGCCACACCAACCCTTAACATGACTGAATTTTTCCCACAAAGTTTCGAAACGATGACCTTTTCACCATGAAGTTTCTTAAAAGATCACGTGTCACCATCTATTATACACCCCATGGGAAAAAATGTTTAGCCGAATTTAAACATTTTTTACTTATTTTTATTCAAAATTCATTAAAACTTTAAAAGAATAGTATTTTTTTTTTTGCTAATAGTGGATCCTTTCAATCATAAAAAAATATTTACATCATTTACTCCATGTTTTCTATCTTCAGATGCACAGGGCTTGCCCATCGGAAAACTATGCCTTGCTCATCTATTGGGAGAATAACCAGTCCAAAATTCTAGTAACATCAAAATTTTCAACTTTGCGAGTGATATAATAGTGTTAGAACAAAACATTAAACTATGAACCAAAAAACAAAGCCAGATCGTTTGAACTTATCCTAAGTGGAGCTAAAGGAGTGGCAAGACATGGAATGTGTTGCTCTATGCATGTGAAGTGTTTTTCTATTTTCTATATATAAAATATCATATTGCCTTGCTCTCTTTTGACATTTGTGAAGATAGAAAAAATACCATACTGATACTTTTGTCTTTCCAAAAAAATTTTACCTTACAAGAATTTCATTTTCCAGTAAAGAAATAGAGCATGAATGTACTACTTCTGACAACCTCTGCTGTGACCTGGATCTAAAACCATTTGTTCAAATTCCTTGACCAGCTCTAAATCCAATGTGGAGTTCTTATCCTTGGCAGCCACTTTCTGAAGGTTATGCAACTTCGTGTCAATCTTTGTTGAGGTAGATGCCTAAACCAATTATACTACTTTTTGCACTTGGAGTTGGTCTTGATTGTTATGTTACTCGCTGTGACCACCTCCTCCTCCCTATCAGCTCTGCATCCTTCGACGAACCATTATTGTGAACAAACAATGGGTGCAGTGAGTTGCCTCCATTCCCCACTAATCAATTGTTGACTTTCAGTCCATGAGGCAGGGAAAGAATTGTGTAATACTCCAACTGCTACCACCAACCCGAGCACCAAAACCCACTATGTATTGAGTTTGAATTTCAACAGAGCCAAAGCCACTGGTGGACTACAGACGTGTCTACTTCATTTTCCAGCTAAAATCCAAATATCTTCTTTTAAACTTAAATCCCCTAGCTTTACGAAAATATGGGATATTTTCTCGTGCACGTCACAATTAAAACCCACTATGTATTGAGTTTGAATTTCAACAGAGCCAAAGCCACTGGTGGACTACAGACGTGTCTACTTCATTTTCCAGCTAAAATCCAAATATCTTCTTTTAAACTTAAATCCCCTAGCTTTACGAAAATATGGGATATTTTCTCGTGCACGTCACAATTCCACATAGAAGTAACAATATTACAAGATCTAACATATTTCACCACCTAGATCATTGAATTAGAGTAATGTGAACCCCCTAATACACACCATCGAGAGCTCAAGGATCTTGTGAGATAGCAACACAATTGGCAAAACACCTCACTATGCCAGTCAATAAAAGAATCAAGAGCAACACCAAAGAAGGTTAGTACTTTGTTACACGCCTAGAAATATTGATTTCATCTGCCCCAATGAGACTTAAGACTAGAGACGGCAAGGGAACCCCTTCTCCTACCAAAATTGATTTGAATTTCTGACACAAAGACCCCAATACCCATGCCACTATAGGTTAAAAAATGAGCAAAATACCCCCTATGAACTTCCATAGTCAAGGAACGAACTTTAACAATTAAATCCGCACAATCAAATACAAATTCTCGAAGGCCCATTATCTAGACCACAACATAGAAAAACAATACATACATACCACACGAAAAGCTAAGGAAGTGGAAAATTACCCAACTAAAAGTGTCCTTTCTCATCCAAATGCATCGAAACACTAGCCTAGAGGTTAGATTATGCTGAAGAGTGTGACTAAATCGAAAAAAACTTTCTTGGAGAACCCAATCTATGCACAAGAAATTAGACAAAGAGGATTAATACTAATTCCATTCCCCTATTGTTGATTGTCCTTCAAAAACACTTCAGTCCAACCTCAAAACATGTAGTGAAATCCCATCATTCTCGTACCTTCCAAATCCTTGTTGTGTGTTATCCAGAATGGAGGTGAATGCCACCACATGTCGAGGTCTACATGGGATTGGCCACGTTACTTCAGTTCTAATACCTTTCATTATTCACCAGCCCAAGGTGGCGGGCACAAATCAACACTAAGGTAAGTGTCATAAATCTCACCCCATCACCTTATCACGGAATTTTAAAAAAATAATTAAAATTGAAAAATTAATGATTAAAACGATATATAATCCATATATAATAAAATAAAAATTAAGATATTGAATACATATATACCTTCAAAATACAATTTTATCACAACAATACCATAAAACTCCAATCATAATTATAAGAAAAGTTCAAAATCATATAAAAATCAATTTTTTTGATTTATTCTATATCTTTTATATTTAAAGATTTATAAAAATAAATTTTACAAATATTAAATTAAAAAAACTCAACAAACAACTTTTCATTTAGACTTTTTACACCTTTCAAACAAACTTGAAACTTCTTTCTTAAACCAATCTTTATACTAAGGTCTCAAAAAACTTTGAATGTCATACAAATATTAAAATTTCCGTAAATAATCCCTTTTAAATACATTTTAGGTTCATAAAAATAAAATCTAGTAAAACAAAGACTCCCAAACATTATCATCCAAAATTATCCTACCAGGATTAATTTATGCACCCTAGTATCAAACACCAAAAGAAAAATCGCTGGTGCATACATTTCATTTCCAACGAGCTCAAATCCTCACCAGTAGTAGACAGAATCTGTAAATTGAAACACCCTTCCAGCTGAAAACGTTGGAGTCCCATCAAGTTTCCAACCGAGAGTGGGAGCGTCTGCAAAGTGTTGCACCCATGGTAGTAAAAACTTTGGAAACCCGTTAAGTCTGAGAGGTCTGGATTGTCTGCATAGTGGAGAACCTACCCAATGGAATGTTTTGAAGGACCATCATGTTTCGAACAGAGTCTGGTAACGTCTGCAGGGCAGAACACCCGCCCAAGTAAAAATCTTGGAGGCCGGTTAACTTCCCAAGAGAGTCTGGCAGCGTCTGCAAAGAAGAACACCCCCCCAAGTGAAGAACTCGGAGGCTCGTCAAGTTTCCAATCCACTCTGGGAGCGTCTGCAGAGTGAAGCACTGGCCCAAATGAAGAAGTTGGAGGCCCGTCAAATTCCCAATCCATTCTGGGACTGTCTGCAGCGTTTGCATGGCTAAGCATCCACCCAAGTGAAGGCGTTGGAGACCCGTCAAACCCCCAATTGAGTCTGGGAGCGTTTGCATAGCGGAGCACCATCCCAAGTGAAGACGTTGGAGGCTCGTCAAGTTCCCCACCGAGTACGGTAGCATCTGCAGGGCGGAGCACCCGCCCAAGTCAAGAATTTGAAGGCCCATCAAATTCCCAACCGAATTTGGAAGTGTTTGCAGCGCGGAGCACCCGCTTAAGCGAAAACGTTGCAGGCTTATCAAGTTTCCAACCGAGTCTGGAAGCATCTGCAGAGAGAAGCAGCCGCCCAAGTGAAAAAGTTGGAGGCCCGTCAAGTTTCCAATCGAATCTGGGAGCCTCTGCAGAGCAGAGCATCCGCCCAAGTCAAGACGCTGGAGACCCGTCAAGTTCCCAACTGAGTCGGGCAGCATTTTCAGAGAGAAGCACCCACTTAAGTCAAGACTTTGGAGTGCAGTCAAGTTCCCAACTGAATTTGGCAGCGTCTGAAGATTGGAGCACCCGTCCAAGTCAAGACTTCGGAGTTCCCTTAAGTTCCCAACCGAGTCTGGGAGCGTCTGCAGAGCAAAACAGCTGCAGACTTCCATACTTTGAAGACCCGTTAAGTTCCCCAGTGAGTTTGGGAGCGTTTGCAGAGTGAAGCAATATTTTATTCCAACGTGTTTTAAGGAATCCATATGGCAAAATTCACTGGGCAAAAATTCAAGGCGACCTTCTAACAAGACAAATTTTTGGAGGTGCTTCATTCCCAATGGAATTTGGAACTTTTGAAAGCGGAGCACGAATATACAATTCCCTCAATTCTAGAGGTGCCTGCAATGTACATTATTAAATTGGGTTTGACACTGTAAATGTGAACTTTTTGGCCCACAATTGTTAAGTGCAAGTGATTTTTATATTTTGGAGAAAAACAAAACAAAAAATCTGTTCCAAAGAAAAAAAACAAAGAATTACCTGAGATTCATGTTGCCACAGTGTTTGCAGGTGGCTCACCTTCTGTATATATAAAACTCGTAAAGTTTGAAGTGAAATCCAGGAAGGTAAGGACGAGTAGGGGAAATTCTCCCAGCGGAGATATATTAGTTGTGGTAATTGCCAAGCCCGGAAAAGGCGCTCAACAAAATAACCTTCGGCCCTAAGCAACTGCAAGCTGGTTAGGTTGAAGTTCTCCGCCAGGGTTTCCAAAGATTGTTCAGAGACATTTCCGTGAACCATGCTAATTCCACGCACCTGAATTGATCACCCCGAACTGTTAGAAATAATATTGTCAATCTTGCAAATTTGTAAGATTTCAAAACTTGATAACACAATTATTTTCGAAGCGGGTTGAAATCTACAAAATACGTACAGGAGATTGCCTCGAAAGATTACGAAGAAGGTTGTCAGTGAGGCACCAAAGCCGAAGCTCACATCCAGGAGTTTCCTTTGCTAGATCACTGCCTAGCTCTCTAACGTGATCATGCATTCTTATACAGTTTTCACTGTCGATTTCTACAAGGCATCTGTTCTCTAGGTTACGAAGACCCAGCCATCCTTCCCAACCTGATCCGTCCCATATTCTTATCACGGTATCCCTGTGTTCTCCAATGAAAAAACAGGCAATGTCTAAGAATATTTGCTTTTCCTCTGTATCCAGGGCGTCATAACTAATTTTAAGTGTGCTTTGAATATCGCTGGGAAGTATTTTGGAGGTTTTGCGCAATTGCGCTTCCCAATATTCTAAATCATAGTTTCCACAAAGGAGGGCCCCAAGCACCTTAAGAGACAAGGGCAAACCATTGCAGATATCCAAGAACTTTTCAACCACATCCTCAAATCCCAACGTAGGACAGGCCGGCTGACCAAAGGCATGGGAGCAAAAGAGCTCTTGCGAGTGCTCTCGATTGAGACCTTTCAGCGTGTAAATGGATGACTCTGCAATCCCTGAGTTTGTGAGCACATCTTTAATGCGAGATGTAATTAAAATTAAGCTTCCTGGATGAACAGTATCTTTAAGTGGTGAAAATAATGCATCGAGTTGATCAATATGATCAACATCGTCTAAAACTATGAGAGCCTGGTTAGAAGAAGAAATATGCCTTTTCAAGGCCTCTATGCCTTCATCAACGTTGTTTATATGTACATTCGAGCGACTCAAATGGTTAAGAAGGTTACTCTGCAGGGAAAGCAAATTTCCTGATCTGATGTCAGACAAGAAGCAAGATCGATCGTACTTTGATATCTCCTGATTGAATATTTCTTTGGCCAGGGTCGTTTTTCCAATTCCGCCCAGACCCACAATTCCCACAATGTTGGGCTTCCCGCTTTGCCGTTGCAGTGACACCGTGATTTCCACATCCTTTACTTTTTCAAACAGGCCAGTTGGATATTTCGCTACATTCAGAGGTGGTCTGCGAACTTTTTTCAAAACTTGTTGAATGACCTCATCAACGAGCTGCCCTTCGTCACTGAACAATATCCACAACAAATTTCTGGTAAGGAATGGTTACAAAAATATTGCTATCCCTATTAATCCAACACAATAAATGTCTGATAACCGACGGTTACAAAAATTTTGCTATCCCTATTAATCCAACAACAAATTATAAACTGAGAATATGGGAAAAGCCGAGCTCTCTTACCCGTTACACGCCTTTAGGTCTACGCCGCTTGTGCCTGCTACAATAGAAAGGGCATTCCTCCATTTCTCAATAGTGTCCGAATTATGCCGTGGCCTCTTTGTATTGGTTCGAGGATCTGTTGTTGTCTTTTTTTCCAGCATACACAAGGCTCGAGTATACGCTCCATTTTCGTCCTCTTTACATAGAAGGATACACCTCAGTATGCTCAAGGCTCTGGCATAAATTCCCTCTCGACTCCGCGTCCACCGAAGTTCCCAAGGATTGACATGATAAAAGATGGGAATAATTGTTGAGCCCGACTCCAACATCAGTACTAATTCATTGAGACACCAACTCGATTCAGCGTACCTTGGAGAAAAAATTGCTACATGGACAGTAGCAGTTCGGATAGCGCCTTCGATTTGAGAATTCATGTTCTCTCCCTCTTGCAATTCGGGCTGGTCCAAAAAAACTCTTAATCCATGTTCTTTAAGGCGACGGTAGATATGGCTGGCCAGGCCTTTCTTCACGTCAGGACCACGGTGATTTAGGAATACATCAAAAACATACATGTTGCTATTGCCCTGTGAGGTGGATGTTGTACTGGCCGATGCAGAGGACGTAGCTTCCTGAACTGGTGTCAAATTAATCATGTCTGCCATTGGATATAGAATAACAAAGAAGCAATAACCAAAATATTTTACAAATATTGGGGAATAACCAAATTCGTGACCAAATATTGAACACAGGTGTATAACCAAATTCGTGACCAAATATTGAACACAGGTGTATCGGGTTGATTTCTGTAATTTTCAAGTAGCCCATATATGTTATCCTTTTCTTTTATTATTAAATTATTTTTGAATGAATGGATGGAAAGAACCAATACCCACACCAGATATTATTAAGTACCCATACTCTCTTTTAAATTAATTATCAGTTTATGTTAATGTATTTTTATATAGCCAACTATTCATTCACCAATATAAGAAGCAAGAGGCAGTTGACGTCCATGCACAGCAATGTCATAGTTGTTATGGATTTATTAAATTTTATTTAATTTAATCAGAATAGATGAACTTAAAATATGGATATCAAATTGATGATACAAATTAAGGTAGATATTTTTTTTTTTAAGAATCTAGTTAAAAGATTAAAAAAATGAAGAAGATAATATTAGATTGTTTGAATTTTTTTATAGTGGAAATGGATTCAGTATCATCAAAAACTTTTGAAATTCAAAATCCTAAAGTTTTATTGCTGTATTATTGATGTAAGTAAACATCAATCAATTTCGATAGTATTGATGGTTGTTGATTTCTCAAAGTTGTTGATATTTCAATTTCTGTGTTGAATTAAAAAGATGCATGCATGAGCATCATCCAAGTAGTTTTTTACAGTCAATCACATGTTGATAATTGTTGATTTTTCAATTTCCACAGTCGTTGTAACGCACAACCATCATTCAAGTATGGACGATACCCATGTGCATTTTGTAAACAGACAATTGATTCCATTTGATTATGGTTGGACCTTTTGTTGTTAAATTCATCGTGCAGAGTCAGCCAGTTTCCTTTTAATTTAGTGCATACGCTTCTTACAACAAGACGTTTGTTGTTCCCATTCATCATGAGAAACAGAAGGCATCCATGAACATAAATAAATGTTGTTACAGTTTCACATCCTTAGACGTCATAATCATAAAAAAAAAAAAGGCTGAAAAAAGTTTTGAGTAACAACATAGTCAAAGTCTCAATGATTTAGTTGTCTTCTATTGGTGCCCACCAGCCACCATCATTTTCCTGCTCCGACTTTGGCCACAACTTTTTAAAAAGCAACTTTTCCTATGGTAGATCATGACATGATATGGAAGGGTTATGGCATCAATACTAATATTAAAGGAAAGGGCATATTGCAATTCATATTAGTCATACCAATTCTCGGACATGCTCCTATTTAGGATCTACTTGCTCAATGATAAATCCATATTGTTCCGTGATCCACTTTTTCAATGAACTAGTTCTGTATGCTAACTTTTAAGGTATATTGATGAATCATTCTTCTGTTTTTTTAAACTCCAGTATCAGGTGTGTTTTGATATTCTGTCACGTAGAATTCGAAAATCCAATTTCCATAATATCCATTTAGCTTACCAACCACCAGCCATAGATCCATTTAACTCCGGATTCATCATGCGCCGAGAGGGATCACCGTTCGTAAAACTCAAGTTTTGGATTCAAAAAATATTAGTGACTCGATAGATTTGATCCCTCTCGGCGCATGATAGTTCCAGAGTTAGATGGATCTAGGCTAGTGGAGTAATATGAAAAGAGGTTTTATTTAATAACATACCTCTAGTTTATTTATATTTTTATTTATTTACCATACCCCTTATCTTTACTATGGTATTTGGCCCATAGGCTTGTTATATAATTACATTTTTATTTATAATCCTATTTGATATATTGTTATTTATTTACCTTACCTCTTTATGCCTATTTTATATTTATTTATTTACCATACCTCTTTATATATATTTTATATTTATTTATCATACTTTTTTATACCTCTTTTATATTTATTTATTTACCCATGGTATTTGGCCCATGGTATCAATATTAATTTGTCCCATGGTATTCGTCCCATAGGCTTCATGTAAATAAAACCTCTTTTTAAAGTTTTTTTAAATATAAAAAGGTTTATGGAATAAATATAAAAATAATTTTTATTTATTTACCATACATCTAGTTTATATATTTTTTTATTTATTTACCATAGCTCTGGAGTAAGTATAAATTCATTTTACAAATATTTAATTAAAAGAAATATTAAAAGATTTTGGATTTTGATTGTTTGTGTTGAATTAATTCTTTTCCTTTGATTTAGGAAATGGTATTGACTTTATTAAAGAGTAAATATGTTTAAAATTTTACTTAATTTGGAAATTCAATGTGGTAATTTTTTTTGTTAAAGGTAAATTTATGATCCATTCAAATTCACGTATATAATTTAATATCCATTCAAATTATATAAATAATACATAATTGTATTAGAAATTGATATATGTTCTAGTACAATGCGATTTTTATTTTTTATTTTTCTTTTAATTTAAAACTTAAGTCGACATTTTGTATGAGGACGTGACATACCTGACATCGGGGTCATACTAAAGTAGATATTTCTCTCGTGCTAGCTTAAACCACATGAGTCACATGTGTCAATCAAAAAAATTAAGAACAATATAAATTAAAAACCTTTTATAAGAGATATTTTCTTAGATTTGTTATTATATAAAATACAAAAAAATATATGAAAGAGGTTGCTAATAATTATCATAACTTACTCTAACTAAGATAAAGCTCGGAGGATAAAGATGGCTACTCACACAACCTATTTACATGGGAAATGAGTGCAATTTCTCACTCTTTAGAAGAAAACAATGCATTGGAAATAACTAATAATAGTGCATTTTCACAATAACATTTCTCACTCTTGAGAAATAGAGAAATGAATTATCTAGAGATACATTAGGGATGATATACTTTCTCTTGCAGATTTTTAGGCGTTTGGTGGAAAACTACGGATTGCTTCTTTTGATCGAGAGGAGGTCAGGTGCTTCTCATTATTATTGACCACCATTGCACATTATACTAGTGACAGACAACACATTAGTTGCCATATTTTATTTTATGTTGATTCTTTATTCCAGAGGCCACGACTTGTTAGATGGTCTGCCATTTTTTTGCGGCAATTTTGTATAGCCTTAGATAGATGTCGTTCTGAGGCATGTGGGAGGTTGACCTTTCATTTTGTTTTAGAGTTGTTTTGTTTATTTTTTGAGAGGTTTCCAGAGACGAGGCCCTTTTTTGTGCGTCAGCCTTGTAGGCTGGTGTTCCATGTATGAATGCACATGTGGGGCGAGATGATGCCCAAGAGGGGCGTGTTCGAGTATCCGGCCAATATTTCTAGTGATGCATTGGAGCTGCTAGCTAGTGTGGATGATCACATGTTCATGATGGTGTCGTGTCCTTACGCAGGTTTGGATTGGCGAGGGTGTACCAACATCCTCTTCACACAGGATGAGCCACTAGATGTTAGAGGTAATATTAGTGTTTTTTTTTTTAAATTAATATAGTTTCATTTTGCCTTAATTAATTAGAATAAAATTTATTCTAATATGTTCTTTAATTTGTTTTGTTAAATTGTTCAATGAAATTGTCTAATTATTGTTTTGTACTATATATTTTGTAGATATCGACACGTTCGTTGGGGACATGCCTCCACCCCCACTGGATGATCTTGTAGATGACGAGGAGATGGCAGAGGTTGCGGAGGGTGAGAGTAATTCTCAGGTGCAGATACCCGCGGGCATGCGGCGTAGGGTGAACATTCGATTCAGGATGAAGTTGGGTGACCGACTATGTAGACTCCTCGTTGATGAGGGAGTCTGCCCTAGACTAATCAGAGACATCCAGGCTGATCATACAATCACAGAGATCTGGAGAGACATGCCCCACAATATGATGAGCCTTATGCTAATATTGTCGGAGCTTCCAGGCTACTGGCGGCTAGGGGGGATAGGTGCCATGGAGATGCGTGACACAACAACTCATCGGATGATCATGATCATGAGGGGAGTGATCATTCTAGAACTCCGCCTCCTCCTCCTTCACCTCGCGGAGATGAGTAGCCAGTATCTAATCCTGAGCAGGCACCGTACGGCAGAGACACCTCTGAGCAAACACGATCGAGCATGCACCTTCTAAGCACGCACGTACATATGAGTAGGCACCATCGAGTGAGGAGGTCCACTAGTTATGGTATTGATATACCCCCATATATTTGACATTTATGTGCGGTTCTATTATATATATATATATATATATATATATATATATATATATATATATATATTATATATATATATATATATATATATATATATATATATATATATATATATTATATATATATATATATATATATATATATATATATATAATGTTAGATATGTTCATTTAATGTGCTTGACATGGGATATATATTTGATGTTTGTGTTGTGATGGTGTTATACAATGCTTGTGTTTTGTTAGATGATCATGATCATAATGATTAGATGATGTAGTGAATTTGAATGTGTACTTTAGAATATCATGTTTGTACAATGGTTATCATGATCGTGATATTTATTTTTAATATTAAATCATGATATTTATTAAATATTATGT
This sequence comes from Pinus albicaulis, assembly GCA_034641835.2. NCBI lineage: Eukaryota > Viridiplantae > Streptophyta > Pinopsida > Pinales > Pinaceae > Pinus > Pinus albicaulis. The sequence continues at coordinate 8,987 of JAXQQM020067557.1, read as the reverse complement.
ATTGGTAATTGTAAAATTGTAATTGTAATTGTATGTATCATCATTGCAATTGTAATTGTATGTAAAATTGTGATTGTATTGTGAAATTGTAAAATTGTAATTCTAATTGTATGTATTGTCATGATTCAATTTTATTAAAATTTTAAAATTTGTAAATTTGCAAAATTGTAATATTGTAAATTAATTGTCAAATTTGAACCATAACTATCATAAAATTGAATCATCGTAAAATTGTAAAATATATACGGCACATATTGTTAAATTACCATAATTGTAAAATTGTAAAATTGTAAATTTGTAAGAATATAAATAATTGTAGAATAACAAATCTAGAATAATATGATTTTTTGTAACATAATAAAGTTTAAAAAATAATGCAAATAAATTCATGTTTATAATTATCATTATTTTATGATGATCTTACATACAAAAAATAACAAGTATACATTATTACATTTTTTTAAAATTTTCAAGATATATACAGGTGTAAAATTCCAAGTGTATGTGTAGAAACCAATGGTTCTACCATGGAAAACAAAAGCTGTAATTGCATAAATATTTACAATCTTTTTGCATGAATGAATTGTAGAAATGTGAAATTGAAAAGGAAACACAAGAAATAAAAAGCTACCTATGTGTCAATGGCCCGAGGACATGGATTAGTGATGTTGATGCACCTCTAGATTGCTCAAACTGATTAGAGAGCTCACACCATAATCTTGGGTAGGAAGAAAATTCCAAACAAGACGAGAATTACAATGCTCTTGAAAAGATCCAGTCTTCAAGTTGTTATACCAATTGATATGAGTTTAGTTACAACAATGAAAAATGGTTGCTTGCATACAAGAAAGAGTAAGTGCGCCCGTATGAGAAAAAAATTGTCTAAACTGTACACATAGGTTGTAAAATAAAGTATGCATATTTAAATATGTGATCATGTTAGATTGAGTAACCTATGAGTTTTTTACAGCGAGAAAGGAGAAATACAAAACAATAAAGTGAAAAGTGCCAAAATACAAATATAATATGCTATCAACAAAGCCCACCAGAAACTTAGGGACAAAGTTTCACCACCCTGACATTTGGAAACCTCACATCAATTTTACAACATTGGTATATTACCAATGAGACGAAATAAAAAACCAAAAAGGACATTGCACAATGCTAATTTAAGGAATTCCTTTATATTTCTTATGATTTTATAGTGAGATATGTTTCAAAATAAACACACGAAATGTTGAATAGAAAAACTATACCCCAGGAGAGAAGTTCAATATCAGGTAAGAGCTTCGAAGTCTAGAAAAATAAAACTTTCCTAGTTTTACAACATTTTAGACCATTAAGTTTTGGAGGAGCTTCATGGAGTTCAAAGGAGTGAAAGTTGAAAAACAACAACAACATGGAAAAAATGTTGTGTAATACTCCTATTGCTACCACCAATCCGAGAACCAAACCCCACTATGTATTGATTTTGAATTTCAACAGAGCCAAAGCCACTAGCGGACTGAAGACTTATCTTCTTTGTTTTCCATTTGACACCCAAATACCTTTTTTCAAACTTAAATCCCCCTAGCTTTACAAAAATATGGGATATTTTCTCGTTTACGTCAAAACTCTCCACAGAGGTAGCAATACCACAAGCTCTAACATATTTCACCACCTAGGTCATTGACTCAAATTAATGCGAAACCCCTAAGACACACCTTCGAGAGCTCAAGGATATTGTGAACTAGCGACACAATTGTCGAAACACATCACTACGCCAATCAATAAAAGAATCAAGAGGGACACCAAAGAGTTCAATATTATGTTACAGGCTTGGAAATTTTTAGTCCTCCTGCCCCAATGAGACTTAATAATAGAGAAGGCAAGGGAACCCCTTCTCCTACCAAAATTGATTGGAATTTCAGACACAAAGACCCCAAGACCCTTGCCACTACAGGTTAAAAACTGAGTAAAAGACCCCCTCTAAACTTCCATAGTCAAGAAACAAATTTAACAATTAAATCCGCACAATCAAATACAAATTGATGCCGGGGTTCTGCTAGGAAGTAGATCCTAGCATATAAAAACTCACCTCTACAATCTCATATGAAAATGCTAAATTTATCTTCAAATAAAACCATAAAACCATTCAGGTTAAAATTCACATGAAGGCGAAAAGAGCCATGCAAATCAACTACAGATAACAATATCAAAATTCTCTGGCCAAATATTACATTGGGCGGCCTCTTGGCTCTTGGCCCTTCAAACCATCTCTGGCTTATTAAGTATCTCACAACACTCGGTGGTTCATCTTCCTCACAAAAACACTCCTATTTATACATAAATAATGTATTTATTTCACTCCACAAATTTCTCCATCCAATCCTCAACTAAATCTAATTTAGATTCATTTTAGGTGTGGACTCAACAAAGTCCCGTACATAGAATTTCTACTCCCTAAATTAGCTACCTAACCCATATCCTTTTAATTATTAAAATAATATATACATTAATCCTCACCTTTACATTTTCCTCTCTTAAATTATGAAAATGAATAAAATAATTAAAAAGTCTCACCCCCTATTTCACACAATTAATTAATAAAAATTGAGCTTGATGCTCTTGCATCAGACTTCCAAGGTTGAAATTAATCATGATCGCCTGATCATGTGTTCGGATCTTTGTCTGCCTGGATCCCATATCTTGTGCTGCAATTCTCCATTTGTCGTTGCTTTTGTTTTTTGTTCTTCTCCAGGTCTCCATACTTTATGTTGCATCGCCCCACTGGCTATGCTTTCATAGTCTTCCATTGTTTTCCTCTTGCTGCTTCGTCTTTTTTTTACTAATGCTGGCTTCTTCCGGGATACTTTCATCATTATCCGCCTTATCAGTTCAATTTCTCGGTCCAATATATTTTCTCCAACATCGGCAATAAAACCTGTACTCACAAAACAATTGTTAAAATAAAAACCATAAGGCCTCAGTGCCTCTTTCTCTTCTGGCAAAATTTCAGTATGCTGCTCTGAAATTTCCTCATCCATTAGCACATTAGTATGCCGATTTAAATGTTTTATGAGACTGTCAGTTAGTCCCTCCTCCACATCATCTGTTGGAAGAATGTCTCTGTGTTCTGTGTCTTTCAACAACTCTCTCTGAATATAGATCCTCTGCTTTTCCAACTCTCTTCTCTAAAGATTTAACTTTCTATATAACTTAACAATCTCAACTGGAGTAGAAATTGGAAATTTTACACAACTTTCCATACCTTTATTTTCTATTGACCAATCATCAGATGGTCCTTCTTCCTCTGCTTCAATATTCTGCTGAATATTTCCATGAGACCCCTCTATGTTCATTTCCTCTTGAGATCTTGCTATCTCAGAATCATTCTGAACAGATTTCAGATTAAACTCTTCTTCTTTAACAAACTTAAAAGTTTGTTCAACACCCTGTGATGTACCTGTAATCACACACAAATCATTAGTCTTAAAAACATAATAATTTGTGGTCCCACTGGCTGTTTCAGTCAACATCTCTCTTTGCTGCTCTGAATCCTTCATTTGATTCAGTTCCTCTGTAAATTTCTCTTTTGTCTCATCACTACTTCCACTCTTCCTTGGGAAATCTTCCTGAATTGTCCTAGTTATAGCATCATTACATTGTAAACTTTTGTCAACAATTTCATTAAACAAATACATTTGTTTACCTCCTTGGAATTTTTCTTCAGCATTTCCACTTTGTTCCTGTTCCATAACAGCTTCGACTTGCTGTCTTACCCTAAATAAGAATTCATTTATGATTTTTTCCTGTTGTAACCAATCAACACTTTCCTTCTCTGAAAGGAATTCTCTACCAAATTTTACCTCAAGAGTTTCATTCTCCTTTGTGACATTTCTATCAGACTACTCACCGTCTTTTGCACATCCTGCAAACATACATAAACTGTGAGAAAAAATGTAAGGCTTCATGGCCTCATCTGTTTCCCTTGCCAAAACATATTTAGATGCTTCTGAACTATCCCAATAGTTCATGAGATCTTCCGCACTAATCTCTTCACCTAGAATTTCACCATGTTCCGGGCCACAAATGGAAACATCCATTTTTAACTCAGCCTCTCTGAGTTCTTCACAACTCAACATCTTCTCGAGCTTCCTTAGCTCTTCCATCAATTTTATGTTTACCTGCTTTTTCCTCTTTGCGTGTATCTTCTGCCACTTCACCTTCTTTCTCATGGTCCAACCATGTGTCTAGTTTTCCACATTTTCCTGCAACAACTCCATTAACAATTCAAGGTGAATTGTTATCTCGGCCTTCTCCCGCTCGTACTCTTCATCAGATCTCTGGAAATGACTATCAACAGTCATCTTCCCCTTATTTGTGAACTGCCTATGTTCATGTGTGGACTTAATTTAATCCACTTTCCCGCAATCCTTCACACTTGTCATTTATCAAAATGAAACTTCTCCTCCTGCGCTTGGCTTCTCTTTGTCTTGGAACCCATCTCTGGAAACCCTCTTGCTGCAAACAACACTTTAGTAACTCATGTGTTACAATAACCAATTCTTTGGGTGTCGGGATCCGTCGATCATGCACCCAATTACATTCAGACTTTGGACCTATCTTACGACTCTTTGACTTCAGACTTACACCAATTTTTCATTTTTGATGAAAATACTCAATCTCAATTCAAACTATCCAAACTTTTATTTGACTCTAACATCTGTTTTCACTTCAAACTTGTCCCAATAACAATGATAGTGGATATTTTAACTTAATTGAAGTTATACCATAAACATACACCCCTAATACATTTAGGATGTAAATATTCACCCTATTTCATACTTCATTCTTATGAAAAATCATCAATTTGCCTTATCATTTCACATGATACTGAAGTCTTTAGTCGAATTGCAATTCAGGTTTTCCAAGATTTATTTTAAGCTGAAAATAAATAAACCATTCAATCTCAATATTCAAAAATACCTTCCTAAATTATCATACCTCATGCTCCTGTTAAGGTTATTAATAAACCTTTCTCTCTGTAGTCTTAACCCTCTGATTTCCACTCTTCTGTGCTGTCTTTGTCACTGTAAACACTCACATGCCCATAAGCTTGTCATCTTATTGCAAACATTTCCCTGCACTTATATACACCATGCAACATCAATTCACATCTCTTTACATTTGTGCAGAGAACAAGCACCCTCTTCGATGTACAACCCATACATTGTGTTCATCTTGAATATCACCTCCTTAAATGTCGTCACATGATGGTAAAAACAAAGGTTTTACAACAACAAATAACTGTGGTTTGTTTGTGTTTTCAATTGTAAACAAAAATCACAAAAGTCCTCCCATTTCCAACTACAAACTTTGATCTCAAAATGATGCAACCAAAATTGCGAAGAATCCACCTTATGCATAAAAATTCATGTCTCAAGATTTCAATACACTTTAGCATCGCGAAAATCCACATCACTTAAAAAAATAAAAGTTTGCACAACTTTACTGGAATTTCATTAACACCATCACTGTGTTATCCTCCATGAAATAACAATACAAATTATGATTTACCTTCTGCGCCCATATCACATTTATCATTGCTCTCTTTAGTTTCAAATCTCCACCATCTTCAGACCTTTTGAAAATGAAACCCTTCTTTTCAAAGACCCATCCATCAATCCAATGATTTCATGATCAATAGGCCACATATATCTTGACGCTCTTCTTCCAATCTCCACCGTCAATTTTGAATTTCATGCACATCAGATATATTCTCTCCAAGGTTGTGTGAAAACCCTTGTTTGGTTTTCAAAACCGTCTCTTCACCTTTTCACGCTGATTGCACAATCTTGAACAACATGTGAGAAAAGAAAAACTCAATAGTACAAACATATAATTAAATTGATTTTCTCACCAAACTTCAAAACAATAATGCTCCTAGCACTGCAATTCTCTTCACGCGATCTCTTTCTCACTTTGACACCAAAATGATGTAGATCTACAACAAATCCTGCTTTGGAAAATTCTTTTCTTAATTAATTTAAAATTACCCACTCTATGAATGCCTAGGCTTATTTTATTTCATAAATAAATTGATTCAATTTTCACTTTAATGTTGCAAATTCAACGCAACCATTTTCTCAATACTATGGTTATGAGATCGAAAAGGAATCATTAAAACTATGCACCACCATATAATTTCAATTTAACCCCATACCTCACTTGCATTGTAAATGGATTTTTTCTCATACAAATTTCATGTCGATTTCACTGTAGCAAACCAAACAAACCCTTCATACTTACACATGCATCGCATGAGTTGCGTTATGATTTTGCTTCTAATCATTCATTGCAAACGTTGCAACCACTTCAACATTGCTGCTATGATCCATGCACACAGCAGGTCTCCACGCGGAATGGTGATTCAATAATGAAGAATTGAATGCAAAAACCGTCGGCCTTAGACTCGCTTAAAAAACTGGTGGAAAAATAACCGATGTGTGATCGCATGGGCCACGTCTATCTAGCTGGAAAAATAAGAGACAGGAACTTGGAAGCATCTTACTCTGGAAGCTGTCATGAATTTTTCAGGAAAATTCTGAGGGATTGCCACCCTTGTGGCTTTTATGCATTGGTGATGGAACATCCATTGCGATTGAAGGTGTTTTCTGCATAGGTGTGTGTAGGGATGTGGCGACAAAATGGTCACTCAACTTCCTCCCTTTGTGAATATTACCATTCAGTTCGTTGGTGTGAAGACAACTTAGAGCTTGATTTATTTCTCGTACAGTGTTGTGCTGCAATGGCTCCTCCAAAACCATTTTTTCTTCAAATACTAGACTTATTTGGCTTGTCTGATTATCTTTCACTTCATTTAGTACAGCCCAATGAATATGAGCCAACACTGGTGCATGAAATTCTAGCCTTGCTTATTCGCATTGTGGTAGAGCGTGGATTTTGTGGATTATCTCCAAGAGAAAAATTAAAGAAGGAACTGACTCGCAAGTTATCTATTGGGGATGCTACTCGCAGTCAAATAATTAGAGCTTTACCTCCTCACCTCTCAAGCCATAAATACCTTCAAAAAACATTGGATACTATAGCGATATATTCTCATCATCTGGCATGAAACAAGGTAAATATTCTTTGCAGAATGAATACTGGCAAGAACTTGACCTTTACCATCCACGTTGGAGCTCAAGGGATTTGCAGGTAGCTGAGGAATGATACTCTCTCTTTTGAAAGGCACCAGCTATGGCTGTGCAGTTTCCTCGCTGGAGGAAGCCATTCTATCCACTTGAAAATATTTCTCAGATAGCTACTTCAAAAGGAGTTCTTCAAATTATTTGTGCAGTAGTTTTCTATGTCGTTTTTTCAGCAAGCTCTTCAGAGTCGCGTGCTCTAGATGGAGTGCGATTTATAGCATTACACTTGCTTTCTCTAGGACTTGATATATTAGTGTAAGGGGTGATGGAAATCCATAGATTCCATCTTAAGTCTCTGATACCAAATGATGTAGGGATTCTGCTAGAAAGCAGATCCTAGCATATAAAAAAAACACTGCTTCGCTCAATATGAAAATTCTCAATTTTTCTTCAAATAAAACCATGAAAACATTCAGCTCAAAATTTACATGGAGGTAAAAGAGCTATTCAAAACAACTACAGATATAAAACATAAAATTTCTCTAGACAAATATTTTGTGGTTGTGGGCCATCTGGCCTTCAAAGCCATCCATGGCGCTATTATTACTTCTCCCAGCACTCCATTTGTTTTTTTACCTCTGGCTGCTCCTATTTATATAATAATATGTTATTTCTTACAAATTTCTCCCTTCCCAATCCTCAACTAAATCTCAGTTTGATTCATTTTGGTGTGGACTAACACAGATCATTGTAAGAATTCCTACTCCCTGAAGTGCTGACTAACTATATCCTTTTAATTATTAAAGATATATATTAATCCTCCACCTTTACATTTTCCTCTCTTAAATTATGAAAATGAATAAAATAATTAAAAATAATTAAAAAGTCACCCCCTATTTCACATAATTAATTAATAAAATTGAGCTTGATGCTCTGCATCACAAATATGGAGGCAGGTCTAGACTACAGCACAAAGAGCAATGTATACCATATTGGAAAAGCTAAAGAAGTGGATAAGAACCCAACTAAAAGTGTCCTTTCTCGTCCAGGTGCATCGAAATCTTGGGCTAGAGGTTAGAGTTTACTAAAGAGTGTGACTAAACCAATAAAAAATTTCTTGGAGAACCCAATCTATATGCACAATCTATGCGTAGGAAATTATAAAAAGAGGAGAACTACTAATTCCATTCCCCTGCCCCTCATAGTCCTTCGAAAACACTTCACACCAACCTTAAAACATGCAATGAAATCCTGTCATTCGTGTACCTTCCAAATTAATGCTTGTTGCGGGTTGGTTTCATTTAGGGTCCTATAATAATAGGATTCATAATTTTTTAATTAACTTTGATTAGTCCTGTAATATGTACATACTTTTCTTTCTGCAAATTGTGTTCCCATATCATAAAAATAAAATAAAAAATGTAAAGAGGGTAAAAGTCCTAAAAGAAAAATCAAAGGACTTGAAAATAAAAAATATAAAAAAGAATAGAAAAATGGACCCAAACAAAAAAGAGTTAAGAATAAGACATGAAAGTGATGCAAGTCCAAATGCCACTACTATTTATTTTTTCTGCAAAAAATAAATGATTATGTGCAGCTTGTTCAAAATGCCATAATCCATGATTAGTCAAATAGCTTAATCTTGACTTTTTCATGCTTTAAATTTCATGTTGATAGATAGAGAATAAAGATCATGCCAAACAATTTAATATTGGCAGATCAGTAGTTAGGTAGAGAATAAATAAGGAGCTCAACAACTTAATCTGAGCCCTTGGAAGAAATAAGGATAGAATTAGTTAGTTTGTTGTTTTAAAATAAAAATGAACGAGATTTTGCAAACTTAAATGCACCCAG
>JAXQQM020088194.1:0-33584 GCA_034641835.2 Pinus albicaulis | reverse complement strand
AGTTTTGCTGTCTTCACTCTTTCCATGCCTTGATAAGCTGTCTTGAGAGTTTCCCATGCTTCACTGGATTTCTTAGCTGCTTCTATCCTTGGAAACACACTCTCATGCACTGCTTGATACAAGAAGAAAAGAGCCTTGGCATCTTTCTTCTTATTGTTCTTCAGTGACTCCCTTTCTGCCTGAGTTAAAATAAAAAACTCTGCTTCATTTGCTGGCTCTTCAAAGCCATCCTCAACTAATTCCCATAATTCTTGTGAGGTAAATAAAGCTTTCATAGTTATTGACCAGTAGTCATAATTTTTCCCATTGAATTGTGGGAGATGGATATTTCCCAAACTCATACCTGTGCTAGAACCAGCCATTCTGCACTTCTAACTATGATTTAAAAACACTTGACTGTGTATGTAAATAACTGGCTGTACTGCAACAGTTACACAACAAATTATATAGAGAAATACCTTAAATTATTTTTTTCTGAACCTTCACACTGCTGGAGAGGCTTCTGCAAAAACGAAATCCTTTCCTTCAGATTATTTGACCTTCAAATAGCCTGGATTGGCTCCGATACCATGTTGGAATTTTCAGAATTCCAAAACAATAAAACTACCTTCCTTAAACACAGAGAAAAATTCTAAAAATTCACTCACAAACAGAGTTTTCACAAAAAAAAAATTCTATTAAAAAAAATTGATGTTACAAATTCTTCTATCTTTCCACTGCTGGGAGATTACAAAATATGGTACTGCTTCACACACAGTGACCAAAACACTCTTCTCTGTCTCACACAGAGAAATACTCTGTTTCTGCTGTTCTGTGTAATTAAAAATTACAACTCTGTCTTTTACAAACAATACTCTGCTGTAAAAACTATTCTCTGTCTCTCTGTTTTTAAATACGCTGCTGTATATAAAAACATTTCAACTACAAATTAACTCTGTCTCTACATATTACAAAACAGAAATATCCCATAAAAAATATCTCAGCCCTGTTTAATGCAATTAATTGACATTCAACCATAAAAATTCACCGCTTGAATTCATTCATGGCTCCATAAATTCTGCCGGCACCTCTTGGAAGTAGCATTGATGTCAAATTGACTTTCTGGCACCGTGATATTTATCCCAGGACTGCTGTGCTTCCATAAACTCTGTTTCCCGCATTGTTGTGTTTTCCTTTCCTTTTATTTACACTGCTGTGTAAAAAATTACAACTTCACGGCATTGTCAATCAATATATATATATATATATATATATATATATATATATATGACATGTTTTAATAAAACATAAAACAGAATTAAAAACATACAATGGGCAATCAAAATTAAACCCAAATTTAAAACAAATAACATATGTGATGTTAAAACTTTAACCGCAAGTCATATATATAACATATGGCCGTATGATATATGTGGGCCCCCAGCTGATGACATCAGCATTCCGAGGGGGTTCAAACCATCGTCCCTCTGCTCTCATAGACCCCCGCAGACTTCTGTTCATGTATAATGACGTGGGCCCGGCTGTACATGACAACAGCCGTTCCGATGGGGTTCAATACTCTGCCGGCTCTGCCTTATCGACCCCCTCGGACCCTGCCTTGCTGTCGTATGGTGTTGTTCTGCCGTTGAAATTATATTTCAACAATCTCATTGTTTATACTATCACAACCCTGGATAGGAAAACAATGAGATTAGTTTTTAACATTGCTATCGGCAAATTTGAATTAAGTTTTTATAAACAGAATCTAGAAGATAGCTAGGGTTAAATCTTCTATCGTTTTTTTTATAAGAATAAATAAATAACTGAAATGCAATTTGAAGATGAATAATGACCCTCTGAATCATTTTCATTTCTTTGATTGGAATAATAACTAAACTTATTATCTTAAAACAATATTTTTGATAACTTTATTGATGAATCTTATCAGGTTGCTTATGTTTTTTTTTATGTTCTTTTGGTAGAGGTATACTATATGACAAGATATCCAGCGTCGACACAATTTTGGAGGAGATAACGCGCTACTATACCAGAAATGATGTACCTGACATTGTACAGACTACTTATGATGCCAAGAGTCTGATAAATAACAAAATTATGGAAGTCAGAGAAACAACAAAGAACAACAACATAGAAGGTTGATGTAATAATCGTCCCAAGAAATGCTGGAAATAAGAAGCAATGGAAAAGAGCAACAAAGAACCAGTGATCTGATAAGCTTCCCAAGAAATACTGGAGATCAAATAATAGAGAACACAAACACATGAAAGGAGCAATCTGATAAGCATGTGCAACTATGAACACAGAAAATAATGATCAATATAAAAGGAGCAATCTGATTATAAATGAGGCAATAAGTAATAGAGATCAGCCCCATAAAAGGAGCGATCGAGAAACATGTCAGAAATACTGGAAAACAGAAAATAATAAAGTCATACATACAAGGGGCAATCTGATAAATGTGTCAAGAAGTAATGGAGATCAGCCACATAAAAGGAACAATCTGATAAGCATGTCAGAAAATACTAGAACAAAAATAATGAGATCCCAGCCACATAAAGGAGCAATCCATCAATGCCAGAAGTAAAAGGAGCAATCTGATAAATGTGCCAGAAGTAATGGAGATAATTTTGTATAAAGGCAATTTTGGAAGTGTGTCAAGAAATAATGGAGATGCTTAACTTGAGAGTAGCAATTTGATATGCATGTCAGGAAATAATGAAGTCAGAAGAATAAAGAGGAGATCAGCCACATAAATTTTATATCAAGGAGGAGCATGGTCAGAAAAGAAGGGAGAAGCATGAGGAAACTATAATCTGTTCAGGTAAACAGTGAAGATCAATGTGGTCTGTGTGGTAAGTTAGCCAAAGAGGTACTGGATATGGTGTGACGTTTGTGAAAATTGGTTCATGGAGACTGTGTGGGTGTCAATGAGGAAGACAAGTCAGATTGGAGAGTTGAGTGCCCTTTGTACAAGCGAAGACAAAGGAAACGTCACCGAGCAAAAGAAACACATAGCGATGTTTTTGAGAAAAATAATTTTGCTGGAATCTTGATACATAGTAAATATGTAGTAAATATGGTGCATTTATCTTTTGATATCAGTATACTGCATTGTGATATCAGTATACTGTCTGAACATCAGTATGTATTATTTTCTTTTTATTCAGTCTGAACCATCAGTATGTATTATTTTATTCTATCATTTTCTATTGTTCAATAAACAATTTTCAACAAGAAATGTATTAATAATGTAACCTTCCACATATATACATCGAGGAGGATCTTATCATATTATTTTTCTATATTATAAATTACTAAGTTGTACAGGAAACTAGGTATCGATTAAACCACCACTATCATCATAGTAAATAAAGGATATTGAGTCAATTAAAGACTTACCAAGGATCTATGGACAGGAGGTGATGGCCTCAAAAAGAGATCTTTTTAGTCGTGTTTCATTCTGATAAGAAGCATTTTCTTTAACACAAAGCAGTTGTGTTAATTTTCTTAGTGCAATTAGGTTTAGCTACAATATTTCTGAAATTTTGATAATTACTTTTGATCTGGTCTTATTTCAACTATTCATCTATCTTGAACTTAATTATACTTTAGAGATTCAACCATAAAGAATAATGGAACAATAAAGTTCACAACACACCAAAGAAGATAAGATTTACCCAGCTAAAACCCACAAAGGGGGAAAACCTAGAAACATTTTTCAATAGAGAAATTCTTCTTGTTAAATGAAAGACACAGCTAGGCCTATGGTAAAATATGGCATTCTCCTCAAATTCAAGTCACCCAATTTGATCCTGCAATTGGCTTTTCCTAACTAGCCTAGAATTTCATTCCTCCTATAATAGCTAGTTTCCCCACAAATTTAATCCTTGCAAGTAACCTAGAAAATTTGGCCCCCTTATAACAATTGGAATAAAAAAATGTGAACCACAAAGAGAGAGACTAATCCACATGTGTTGTTTGAAAGAGAGAGAAAATAGATGGCCTACTTCATAGTCTTACTTCGTCCTTGGCTTGCTCCAAGAAACTTTTCTATGTGAGAGAATCTAAATGCTTAAATGGAGGAGGTCAAGCAACCATTATATAGTAGTGAGCCTTGTGTGAATAGGGGTGTCCCTTGACCAAGTAAAAATTGACTTGGGAAGCCTATTTGTCACTTTTGGAGTAAAAATTTACATTTCAAAGTTAAAATTTACAAAGTTGCAATGTGACATGGATTCAAAATAAATTTTCCTTTGAATCAAAAATTTATAAATATGCTCCACAATGATAAATAAAATTACATCAAGTGACCAAATGTGCATCATGAAGGTCGAACATAGTTGCAAAGTCAACACTCTCTATTAACTAGGGAGGTATTCATAATCATTGTTATAGGTGCTCTTAGATTGAACAAATTTATCCAAAGAAAAGGTTATCCATCATTACTAACATCATCATTTATTATCAACATAAGATAGTGGACATATGTAACACTCCTTTCAACAAGAAGGGTAATCTCCACAAGCCTGAGCTTGTCTGTAAAGTACACAAACTTCTCTCTTACCAATGGATTCATCATAACATCAATTATTTTCTCATGAGTGGAGATGTACTAGATCCTTATTTCTCTCCTCTGCACCATGTCAAGGATGTAGTCGTACTTGATATCAATATGTTTCAATCTGTCATGGAACATAAGATTCTCTTAAAGCTTCACACAACTTTAATTGTCGCAATGTATCATAGTTGGTTCCAACTCTTAGCAAAACAATCCCACAAAAAAGTTCTGAAGCGATCTGTACAAGTCTCATTAGCTGCAATGTATTCTACTTCAAAAATTTTGAGTGCAATCAATATTTATTTCATGCTCATCCAGGATATCATAGTGGATCCCAAACTCAAACATACTCCAGAGGTAATCTTCATGTTTTTAGCACTTCCTAACCAATCAACATTTGTAAATAAGTGAAGTTGTACATCCTTGTTTGCAACCTTAATCTCAAGCCATAATTCATTATATCATGCAAATATCTCAAAATGTTCTTTGTTGCGATCCATTTCTCATGTATCGGTTCAAAACTAAACTCGTTCAATGTGTTCACAAAAAATTATATGTTTGACCTAGTGTTAACCAAATACATTAAAGAACCAATCAACTAATTGTACATATATGGATCTACCAATATGGAGTCATAGCCTTTTAACTTCCTTAGGTTAGCCACCATGGATTTGAAATTCATCATACAAAGTCTCTCAAATATCTCTAACACATACTTTCCTTGACCAAGGAAGATTTCACCAAGTTTTTGGCATACTTCTAATCCCAAGTAATAGTGTATCAACCTAAGATACTTCATATTGAACTCAAAAACTAATTTTTTCTTTCACTCCAAGTCATCAAAATATCACACTTGCATTAGACTTCACAACCTTAAAGTAATGTTTGGATCCACTTCACTAATATGAAAATTGGAGGAAAAAAATCAACCATCCTCTGACACCTTGCAAGTTAAAAAAATGGGTCTTTAAATGTGAAAACAATTTCACAACCTCTTCAAATATGATGAATTTAGTTTTCACATGAATTTAAAAGGGAAACACATTCATATGCAACTCAATATGGTAAACATAGAGAGAATAAATCAAAAATTTGGTAAAGAAGTTCACCCATCCTAGATTATGTCTTTGGGCATGCTCCAATGGCTAAATCACTCTATTTATTTCAACAAAAAATGAGTACATTACAACTTGTTGAATCTAGAGTGGCTTGTAGCTCCTAAAATTAATTCTCACTCAGAAAAATGGCTCCCTACAACAACTCATGAAAATTTCCACATAAAAAAGACTCTTCCATAATAGGACCTTGTACTCCACCTAAAATCAAAAGAATAAACATGCAACTCCTTCACAATGAAGAGCTAAAATGGGATTCTCTCATAAAAATATTGAGAAAAGACTAAAAAGAGTTACTTTATTGAAGTAACAACTGCTACAGATGAAACACGAAGGCTGGAAAACCTCTGACTAGGCTCTCTCCATGCTAAAAAATGCCTCCATACTGCATCAAAATTATTTGTGCCTCTAGCACTAAAATACTTGATTATGTAAAAAATTGATAAAGTGCTCAAATCAGAAATCAAAGGCTTACATTGAGTTGAGGACACTCAAAAATCCCATCTAGGCTCTTCTTGAGTTCAAAAAGGTTAAAACTAAGAAAGTTGTGCTTCTTACAAATTGGCAAAACGTGCTAGGAGTGTGCCACGATTTCACCCTTTACACAGTCTGTTGAGTAAAAATTTTGTGTTGGAAAGATCCCCGTCGCAAAAGGTGCATTTTTTTGTTTTTTAAAATTTGCTAATAAACCTTAATCGTCGAGTGAGGGTCACGTGGCGCCCATGTGGTTGGGGGTCGGGGCCAATTTCCTGCCCGCACTGGTTTAGCTACTACTCTGGTAGGTTTTTGGTCATATGGTAACGATAGGATCGAAATCTAGGCCAAACTCCTACTCCCACCGTTGAAGTCCTCGGTAGCAGTCACAACAGTCATCGAGAACTAGGGGTCGGGGATTATCCATCTACACCCTCTGCCTTAGCCTCCATAGCATGGTTGCATGGAATCCCACATCCCTAGAGTTGCAGCTAAATATCCATGACTTTGTGTTGAGCCTCTGCTGGTGGTCATGCCCATAAAATATGATTCTTGGTTGGGGCCTAACTGGTCGTATCATGTGCAATGCAGCCAAGGTTGGGGCTATGTCCACCAACACTTCCTCCCAATGCTCAAACCATTGAAACTTAAATAGATGCGGCCTCCCATAGTTATTAAGAACTAATTTTATGGCTTGGCGTTTTGGCGTTGAACTATGTTGTGGCAAGTTGAGGGGTCAAACCCCGATGAGGCCTTTCGACCCTTATACAAAATTTTTAGCAAATCACAGAGGGCCACATGGTGCCCTCAGATTCGGCCACCTCAAACAAAACCACCAATCATAATTTTCCAAATGCACCTGTATGATGATTCCATGTGTCAAAACCTGATTCATCCACCACCAATTGTACGCTGCAGAGTTAACTGATGATGTCAATTGTGTTGATTGCCCATTTAGAAGCCTAGTTAACCTTGTTGTTTACTTTTTAGCTATTAGTAAAAAAACTTCAGGATGCCATAACTTATTCATACGATGTCAGATTGAGGAAATTCAAGCATCGTTGGAATCAGAATGACGAACACTATGACTTGACATAGGTTTCATGATATTTTGATCAATTTTTAGCCTATTTTTAATCTCAGGATCACACTCCTGGTAAATCGTAGTCTTGTCAAATCAATGTCAATATGAGCATACGAGACTCTTTGATCTTAATTGAGTCTAGGCAAGGAATTATTCAACCTACAAACATGAGATTCCTTTCGCAATAAATCAAAACGTTGATGTTTCTCTATGTACACCTCTTCCTCATGTAGAAATTATACAATATGCATGTATATCTTGGATTCACCTGATCTAACAATGTACTAAAGTTAAATACTGAATCGCTTCTACAAATATTTTGCGGAATTAAAAAACACAATCGCTAATCACATGAATTAAAGAAGAATCA
Organism: Pinus albicaulis; assembly: GCA_034641835.2. Taxonomy (NCBI): domain Eukaryota; kingdom Viridiplantae; phylum Streptophyta; class Pinopsida; order Pinales; family Pinaceae; genus Pinus; species Pinus albicaulis. The sequence goes on along the minus strand of JAXQQM020088194.1, from coordinate 25,983 downwards.
AATCACACACAACACTGATAATTTCTCGAGGAAAGCTTACATCAGCGACTCTTATTCCAACTCTCTCCAATTCATCCCGACATTGGACAAAATTTATTAGATATTTTGGAACGGTGTCGCCCTTTTCCATCTTGATCTTCCTGAGTTTATCTTTGAGAAAAAATTTCCTATGGCCGCTGCTGCTCTGGAATATATCCGTCAAAGCCTTCCACATTGCATATTATTTGGCTTTCCCATGGAGTCTTGAGACAATGTGGTCTCGTACTCCCTCCAACAAGATCCTCATCACCTTTGCCACTTTCTTTTTCCATGCATCAATATTTTCAGCATCTATCACAACGGGTTTATGAACATCATTGTCAATGAATTCCTTCAAGCCATTGTCTTCGAGTACTACCTCCATCCTGTCCTTCCAAGTAATATAGTTTCAGCTTCCTTGAGTGCATACTCCAACCTCAAGCCATTGAAAGCGATTTTTCTCTTGAATGATTTGTAGCACCAAGAAAGTCTTTTTGCAAATTCGAATTCTATCGAGTCACAAACTCAACTCTTGCTTCACTTCTGTAATTTCCTGTGCTCTGATACCGTGTAGAATTTATACCACATGCATGTATATCTTGGATTCACCCAATCTAAGAATGTACTAAAGTTAAATACTGAATTTTTTCTACAAATATTTTGTGGAATTAAAAAACACAATCGCTAATCACATGAAGTAAAGAAGAATCAAATCACACATAAAACGGATAATTTCCCAGGGAAAGCTTACAAGTAAAAAACCCACTATCTTCTATTGTATATTCAACATGGATCATGAAACAATTACATACAAAACTCTTCTCACAAGAGCCATCCAATACTCACTAATTGTTGCACACTGTCATGAACAATAATGACTAACACATAGCCAATTCTCAGCCTCTAGACAACCTGCCTTACTTGTGCAATCCATGATGAATGAAATTTCTAAAAGATAGGAATTATTTCCTTCCTTGACTATGCAAGTATCATGGGCACTCGAATGGGTGTTTGGTTGCATGTGTGCAACCCAATAATCCTACAACTCATAGTTAACTTCCCTTTCACCTAAAACTCAATTGGGTCTCCATTGGATATGACATGCATGCAACTAATAATAGTAAAGCCTCAGTTGCATGTGAGATCACTGATTGTGAACTAATTAATATTTAATTCACTTTATCTCTCACTAGTGTATCTTCAATTACAACTAGCAAAACTTATTTTAACTCACTTAACTGAGCTAAATTGATTACAACATGCATTAACTAATGTACCATTGCACTTTGAACTCTGTTACAACTAGAATTACTTTGCATGCCTCACCAACTACCTCTAACTCGAAATCCACTAGCTAACCGATTTTATCAATCTCAGTTAACTTTTTCAAGTCAACATTAAGATATATTACATTTTATTTTCCATCTTAATTAAGGGATAACTAAAATAGAAATGCACCAAAAAATAGCACTGTAGGCTCCACCCTAGTGTAGGTGCTTAATGCACTAGGCGTGGGTGCTAAAATTTTTCTTGTTGAATCTCAACACCTCAATCACACCATTGAGGAAGGCAATATTGACATCCATTTGATGTAATTTCCATCCCAATGAAGCATCAAGAGAAATGATGTATCTAATAGAGGTGTACCTGACAATTGGAGCAAAGGTCTCCTTATAGTCTTCTCCCTCTTTGTCATAGAACCCTCTAGCCACAAACCATACCTTATATTTGTCAATACTACCATTTGCAACATGCTTGATCTTGTATATCCATTTTAAAGTCACCACTTGCTTCCCTTGAGGCCTTGGCACAATCTCCGATACATCGTTCTTCATGATTTATTGGTAACATTATTTCATCGCTTCCTTCCATACTTAATGTTTGGCTACTTCTTCATATGTAGAAGGTTCTTCATCAATGTGATTTTTCATGAGAGATACATAAATGGAGAACATCTTAGTTTTATTTACTTCTCTAGATGTGCCATGAGGAGTTTCATGTCCTTTTGTGTCTTCTAATGTACATCTAAGTCATTTTGGTCTCTTCTTAATATCTAGAACTATAATTGGTTTTATTGAATCTTCAGGTCCTTTTGGCCTTTTGGTACATTCTATATAACTTGAATGATCCTCCCCTAAGGCCTCCTACTTTGCTTCATCCAAGGAGTTTACTGATACTTCCTTAGACTTCCAATATGCAACTTTCTCATCAAAGGTGAGATCTCGGCTAACCTCAATATGTCACTACCCTAAAACGTATACTTTTTAAGACTTCGATGATTCAATGCATCTAACAAATATTCCTTTCTTTTCTAAAGGCTCATTATTGTTCTTCTTATCCTTAGGAACATGAATATATACATAACAACCAAATATCCTCATGTGACCAACCTCTGGTTTCCTTTTAGAGAAATCTTCTTGAGGAGTCATACCTTCCAAAACTTTATAGGGAATTATTTTTTGAATGTACATAGTCGTCTATGATGTTTCCCGCATAAGAACAATGGAAACTCCAAATCATGTACCATGGCCTCGACAAATTATTCAATGGAACTATTCTTTCATTTTGATACACCATTCTGTTGTGGATTATAGGGGAAAATCAAATACCTCTTAATGCTAAATTTCTCTCAAAAAGAAAAAATCTCCTTTGAGGTGTATTCTTATCCATTATCATATATTATTATCTTGATCTTCTTGTCTCTTAAGTTTTACACTTCAATTTTGAATTTTTGGAACTTATCGAATACTGCATCCTTAGTATTCAAGAAATATATCCATGTATTACGTGAGAAGTAATCAATAAATTTGACATAGTATAACAAAAAACCAAGTGATATCACACACATCACACCATAAACATCAGAATGAATCAAGTCCAAATATTTATTTTATTTTAAGTCACTATTTGGAAGTGTTTTCTTGATGTTCTTCCAAGGAGCACAACCTTTGCATACACCATTGTTCTAAAGCCATTTAAACTTAAATATATGTGGCCTCCCATAGTTATTTAGAACTAATTTGATGGCTTGGAAGTTGGGTGTCGAACTATGTTGCGACAGGTCGAGGGGTCGAACCCCACTAAGGCCCTTCGACCCTTATACAAGAATTTTAGGCAATCATAGAGTTCCACATGGCACCCTCTGATTGGGCCACCTCAAAATAAACCAACAATCAAAATGTGCCAAATAAACCTATATGATGATGCCACAGGTACCATGCATAGTTAACTCGTGATGTAAATTGTACCAATACCCTAGTTAGCAGCCTAGTCAACCCTGTTGCTAACTTTTTAGTTGTTGGTAAAAAAATTTAGAACACCATAAATTCTTCATAAAACGTCAGATTGAGGTGATTTAAGCATTGTTGGAATCAAAACGATGAACAATACAACTTGACATGGGTTTCAAAACATTCCAAGCATTTTTTTTTCTTATTTTTTTATCTTCGGTTCATTCACTCTTGGTAAATCCTAGTCTTGTCAAATCGATGTCAATACAAGCATATGAAGCTCTCGAATATTGCTTAAGTACATACAAGGCATTATTCAACCTAAAAACATTATATTCCTTTCCAAATACCTCAAAACCTTGAGGTTGCTCTATGTACACCTCTTCCTAAATCACACCATTGAGGAAAGCAGTACTCACATCCATTTGGTGCAATTTCCATCCCAACAAAGCAACATGAGAAATGATGGATCTAATAGAGGTGTACCTGATAATTGTAGAAAAGGTTTGATCATAGTCTTCTCCCTCTTTCTGGGAGAACCCTCTAGCCACAAACCATGCCTTATATTTTCCAATACTACCATTTTCAACATGCCTAATCTTATATATTTATTTTAAAGTAACCACTAACTTCCTTTCACACCTTGGCATAATCTTCAAGACATTTTTATTCATGATTGATTGATATCCTTCATTCATCACTTCCTTCCATACTTGTTGGTAGGATACTTCTTCATATGTGGAAGGTTCCTCATTAGTGTATTTTTTCATGAGAGATACATACCTAGAGAGCCTCTTGGGTTTTTTTACTTCTCTAGATGTGCCATTAGGAGTTTCATGTCATTTTGTGTCTTCTAATGTAGATCTAAGCCATGTTGGTCTCTTCTTAATCTTTGTAAATATGATTGGTTTTATTGTATCTTGAGGCCCTTCTCGCCTTCTAGTACATTCTGTAGAACTCAAATGCTTCTCCCTTAAGGCCTCGTACTTTGGTTCATCCAAGGTAGACTTCCTTAGACTTCCAATATGCCACTTTCTCATCAAAGGTGACATCTCGTCTAACATTATTTTGTCACTAATCTTAAACGTATACTCTATAAGCCTTCGATGATTCAATGCATCCAACAAATATGCCTTTCTTTCTTGAAGACTCATGCTTGGTCTTCATATCCTTAGGAACATGAATATATACAAAACAACAAAGGATCATCATGTGCCAAACCTCTAGTTTCCTTTTAGAGAAAGCTTCTTCAAGATTCATACCTTCTAGAAATTTATGAGGAATTCTACTTTGAATGTCCATAGTCGTCTATGATGTTTCCCCCATAAGAAAAAGGGCAAGTCCAAATAATATATCATGGCCTAAACAAATTCTTCAATGGACCTATTATTTTGTTTTTCTACACCATTCTGTTGTGGATTATAGTGGAAAATCAAATCCCTCTTAATCCCAACTTACTTACAGAAAGAAACAAGCTCCTTTGAGGTGTTTTTCAAGTTTTCTACTTCAACTTTTAATTCTTGAAACTTATCAAATAATTCATCCATAGTATTCAAGAGATATATCCATGTCTTATGTGAGAATTCATCAATAAATGGCACAAAGTACCAAAAAAAACCAATTTATTTCACATACATCGGACCACACACATCATAATGAATCAAGTCCAAATATTTCTTAGATTTATTGTCACTATTTGGAAATGTTTTCTGATGTTCTTCCTAGGAGAAAAACCTTTGTATACACCATTGTAATTTATCTATAGTTGAGGAACCTCTAACATTATTTGACTATACCGAGGCAATGATCTAAAGTGAATATTTCCAAACCATTTCTGCTATTACTCACTTTGATTTATTTATTCATGTACCAGTACTTGATCTAGTTGACTTACAAATGTATACAGTCTTCCATCATGATTTATTTTTAAAGTAATTGTGAATTATTAATTATCCTAGATCTATCTTAAATCCTTATCTATCAACTCTTATGGCAAGCGATGATCGAGGCATTATGTCATAAATATGATTTCCAAAATTAGGATCATAAGCCACCTGGACTACTAGACATGCTCATCAGGGCAAGCATACAAATGGTTAAATTCGTAGGTGTTTTCGGCATTTACAATTTGAATGAGGTTTTATAATGCACCTCACAGACTAATGATGGTAGGAAATTATGATTTGAAGACCCTCCTCGCATGGTTGGCAATGCCAAGCCTCATGTGAAGGTGGTATTCCTCCTTCGATAAGACTTTGTATCTAGACAGAGACATTGTAAATTTTCTTCTATGTATGGACATGTAATCATATGATAGCAATGTCGATTATTTTTATAGCTCCCATGCATCCCCAGGTGAGACCTTGAATGGCTATTTACTAGTCATCTTAGGCCCAGAGTATTGGGATTGCATTGAATTTGATTGGGTCCTTTCGTTCAACTAGAGTTCATGTGGCTTCTTTGGGGCACAGGGTGGTCGAATCGCTACATGTCGATATTTCGCTTATCAATCCGCCTCTCAGGTAGAATGATCTGTAAATTGTTGCAGATATTCCACTGGATAGTTCGTCACAATGGATTTGATAATATTATATTAAAAATATGATTTTCTTACACTATTACAGTTCTATTTAAACTTTAATATTTGTAGATTTATGTGTAACTAGTGCATGAATGCGAATGGAAATATGCAGAGAAATAGAGAACGAAAAATAAGTTCACACACACATAATATGGGAAACCATTTCGGGAGAAAACACAATTGGAAGGTGAGGCAGCGTCGCTCTCTTTCTCTATTTGGAAATAAGGCTACATGTACAACTAAGTAAGGCATGTGGCCAGTGGGCTTCTACAGTGCACAAATACTCTTTGTGTTCTCTAGCTCCTATCCCTCTTGGCTATATTTGTTTAGTTATAGAAAAAAATTATCTCGAAAGAATGGAATGCATCATCCTCCTAGAGACCTGATTATAACATAGCCTGATAGCCTATTAGTGGTTAATTTTGACTACATCAAATCCTAACTAGAGTTACAATATAGAATCTTCTAGAGTATTTTACATGAAAATCATGTGGATAGACCATTTTCTATAAATAATGGGAGTTGACACTACATCCTCTCGAACCATGGTGGTGAAAACAGGAAGGTCAACTTCTGAGTGGAATAAATTTTGCATTCAGACTCAGATTGACACGCTTCTTGGATCATTGGAAAGATCTATGTGTGTAGGAAAAAGTGAAAAAGTGTGTTATTGAAGAGACAAATTTCTACCCCCAAAAAATGTTGTTGGATGCCTCAAAATGCTCCCAGAAGGTTTCAGACCTCATTTTTCCAATTGGGGTCCCACCAGTAAAAACAGTCCCGTGAGTTGATTCCTCCACTTTTTCCACTTTTATTACATCCACATGGATGGAAAATAATGTAATGATCCAATCTGGATCACACAATTTCAATTTGGAGACTATCCTAACAATTTCTCCTCTTATCAATGCTATGGTTCATGGTGTTGGCTCAAGATTTGTTGCCAATAATTATGAGGAACTCCCGCAATCCCAAGTTGGTGGAAATTTAGAGTAGGCTCTGGGAAAATTAGACTAGTAAAGTCAATAATGGAGATTTAGGGCCTTTGAAAGGGAACTCAATCTATCATTGGGCATGGTGTCAGCTTGTGGTCTTCTACTAGAAAATTTTAGTGGCTTATACCTTCATAGCAGTTAAAATATTTCTCGTGGTGCTTGAGCTCAAAGTTTTTGTTTTAGAAAAAGGCTCAATTTCCAGTTCTAAGGTTGGTTGTGTTTCTCATGATTGGATTTGTTGTATGGCTCATGCTAGGTCCTAATGGTGGTGCTCGTTTCTCACATTCAATCACTCACACTTGTCGATCCTACTAAACACATAGGTCTAGCTCTCAAAGGGTCTATGCATCGTGATGGCTCCTTGGAATGTGGTACGTGCCTTTTTATTCAATTTTGTTCGACTACTCCTTGTGAGTATAATGTTCATGAGTCTATTTCAGAAGATAATTTGTATCTAGTCTTAGGTAATTTTATGGTTTTATATAATTTTTTGTTTTAAGCATGGATAACTTTTCTTATTTTTCTTATTGTCTAGATGGATATGCTAATTAAAGTCAACACTTTTGTAATATTTTATATAACAAATTCGACTATATTTACTCTTTCAGTTTTCAACCATGCTCCTTAGAAGAAACATTTGTAATATTCTAAAGATCAAGATATGTTATTGGGTTGATTTCCCAACAGGGCAGCCCATAATAAAACGAAAATATCTCTGTAATATTTTTCATCAGTAATATAAATTTGAGCCTTAAACAAAAAAATATTGATCTACCAAGTGTCGAGAGGGATCAAATCTATTTTCACTCCGAAAGAGGTTTGAACCTGAATATATTTGATCCCTCTCGAGGCTTGGTAAATTGGAGTTAAGATAGATCTAGGCTGGTTTAATTATTTATTTTTGTAAGTCCAAAATTCTATTAATAAAAATGAATTACATGAGATCAGATCACATCAATATTCCCCTAAGCACATTACACAAAATTACATTTTATTCCTCTCTAGATTTAGGTTCCAAGATTGTACTTTGGCTTCTCCTTCTTCCCTTTCCTCTTATGGAAGTCTATCCATCCTCAAGGATTGTAACTAATTGATGGAAATAAAATGACCATATCCTTTCCTAGAGATGTTTCCATTGTCAAGTGCTTCGACATATTTGGTGGCTCCTTATCACTATTTGAATGGTTTTTTCATGGGTGCATTTTTTCCCAATATTTAAAGATACCAAAATAATCGTTGAATCTTATGGCATACTAATCGAAGTATGAGATTCCTCACCTCAAATTTGAGATGGGATATCATGAGTTTGAGTTGAGTCTATAAGAACAATGCTAGCATCAAGAGACTTGGATCATTTGGGTCCTTTTGGATCTTTCCATCCATGATTTTTCTTCTTGGCATCTAAGTGCAAAGAGGAACATTGCAAATATGGGAAAACATTCTATAGGAGGACATACTGAGTAATGAAAAGTCATATTTTCATAATCCACTCGTTTTGTATAAACCTTATCTCTCCATTTGAGGATTTTTTTTTTTTTTTCGACAATCCTTTATTGATGTCCAATTTGACACAAATGCCAACAAATTTGATAAATCCTTTAGAAATCCTTTTAGAGTCGAATTTGATGAATCAACATAGCAATTTCCCACATATTATAAGATATTTATATGTGTCATATGTATGGAAAAACTAGGGAGCCTTACCCATACTGGAGTTTCCAGAGATGACATAGAGAGGATTACAATTTGGGAACCAAGGTTAAACGGAAAGCCCTTCCTGACCCCAAAAATAGGGTCCCTTATCAAAAACCTTATGTTGATCCTCTAACTTACGGAAAAGCACAATTAAAAATCCTTTTGAGTAGAAATATATCCCAACATCCTGAGACCGATTCTAGTGTATCCACTCCTTAAGAGCTAATGATGAAGACCATAAAGGATATAAATGATAGATAATCACTTTCCTTTCATATTTTTCAGTTATGCATCAGCGCGTAGTATTATCCACTTCAAGAGAAGGGGTTTCAGTGGTATGCTCTAGCATGGAGGTAGGAACAAAGATATATTTAGGGTTTTTTGAAGGAGGCCATAGTCTTAGAACATATTTGAAAATTCTAGGTGGGGTTGAGGTGGATGCACGTCACCCTTTGGCCCCACCTCAAATTCTTGATACAATGTGAATCAATACATCCTTGGATATACCATATTCACTCACGAGATTTTGATCCTAAAGTTGTCTCCATTCATGAATGAACCAAAAAAATCCATAAGGAATGTGCACATTCTCTTGTATATTTATGATAAGAGAAGAGATAATATCTGAGTTTGTAACCTGTAAGAAAAAGGATCCCCTCAGATTGGCTTCATTAGGACTGGAAAATTATCCAAATCTTGATCGCATTGATAGTAAAAATCCTTCCTGCTTCTGAGTCAATCCTGCACCACAAATCTATGAAGGGTTGCATTGAAGGGGCCATTTTGAGGCCCTTCGAACCCTTTTTCACCATAGCTTCCTAAACTCGTGTTAATTGATTCAATAATATACTATTCCGTAAAACAAAAGCATCGACAAATCCTTCTAATCGTGCATTCCCAATTGCTTTAGTGCCAACTATTCTTGAAATTCTAATATATAAATTTCTCAAATATAATTTTTTAAGAAATAAATTATTAGGCTAGTTTAATTATTAATTATAAATAAGAAATATATTATTATAATTATAATTATAATGATTAATTTGTTGGTTTAATTATAATTATAATTATTAATTTGATACTTTAGTTTACCCTTTAAATAGGCTATATTCCACATGAATACCATGGTTATAATTATTAATTTATTAGTTTAATTTCCCTCCTTAAATGAACTCTATTAAACATGAATACCATGGGTCAATACCATAGGTTCTTATAAACATTGAGCTCAAAAACCATTGATAACTTGACTAGGTCAAATTAATTAGTTGAAAGTAATTTTTGTTTTAAAATAATATTATTTTTACTTTTATTTTTATTATTTGATCATTTATGTTTAATATATATATATATATATATATATATGTTTCCATTAGTTTAAAAACTAAATTATAATAAGTTTTCTCACTGTAAAATTAATATATGATGTTGATGATGGTTAACGTCTACTAGACCAATCTTTGGTCTATCGCGCCTAAAGAAAAGAGTTATTTAGTATGATTTAAGATTTTATTCCTATGCTCAAAAAGCTTGGAGAGAAGCCTCCCCAGCTCACTATAATTTTGACACCTTAAAAGGCTAGGAAGGTTAGTATTGCAACAAAGATTATGAAATTGAGCTCTAATGTGGTTGTACGTGGGGCACTCTAAGAGGAAGTGATTTTCATCCTCGATTGTCATATTCTCACAGAGATGGCAGATCCTTTCCATCCATGGTGTTTCAGGAACTATCCGATGACCTGTTTGACTATGGAGCTCATGAGAGTTCGTTCTAATCTTAGCTATATTAATTTTCTTCTTTGAGCTAGTTGAAACATAGAGATACTTTTGATCTTTTAGGGTGGGGTTGATGACCTCCTTATAATATCTTAATTTTCTTTTAGCTGTTAGATCTTTCTCACACCACATTTTTTCTTTGAACTTAGAAGTAACAATTTTTTTAATGTTATTAATGTTTTGCAATGCAACATTCTCGTCGATCTCCCAATGGTTTAACTAGGCCCTGATGTCTTTATACCAACCTCGTTTACGCCGTAGGTGGTTTTGGCTGGAATTTAAAGCTAGCGTAGAAATTCTATGGTCTCTTATGCTATTGAGCTTGTGCTTGTACAATAGAAGCCTAGTCATAGCTAGGCTCTCGATAGGGGAAAGACCCACTTCTATAAGGAGAATAGGATAGGGTGTATTGCTTTTAATTTTAAGGTTATATGTTATAAAATGCTTCTGGATTTGCTCAATCTTTCTCCAGGATTCTCTAGAGATGCTGCAACCCCAAACCTCACATCCATATAAGATAACAGGAGTGACTAAAGTTTCAAAGAGGAACTTCTTTCTGTCCCACATTACGAGGTTTTTCGTTTTACAATTATTTTCAAGACCAAAATAAGCTTTCGACCCCCCATTAATCCTTTTCCGAATGTTATAGTTCCAGTTGAGCTTGTGATGAATATCAATTCCTAGGTACTTGTAAGAAGACACTTCCTCCAAGTTACTATTGTCATACATAAAATTAGCATAAGTTTCCTTCTTGGATTTGATAATCATGACTTTTGTTTTGTCAGTGTTAACAGATATACCCATGGTAGAGCAAAAATCCTTAAGAAGTCTAAGTTGCTTAGCATAGAGAAGAAGGATGATGACTATCCCAGCTAAGATTGTGTGAGCACAGCGTGCTTCCTCTAAATAACCTTCTAGCTTCTCGATGTAAATGCCAAATAGAGTTAAATAAGGTTAAATGTAGGTTAAATATATCATTAATATTATGATAAATAAATTTAATTCATTAATTATATTTAAATTTTAATTATTTTATGAAAATATGTAATTTTTTTTAAATTTTGATATTTTAATATATAAAATCATTAAAAATGTATTTTTAATTTATTAATTATTATATTTAAAATTGGTAATCAATATTATAGTGTAATTGAGATTTAAAATGAATTTATAAATTGTAAATTAATTAAATACGAATTTTTATAAATTATATATATATATATATATATATATATATATATATATATATATATATATTAAAAATAATAAAAGTTGTTTTTTCAAAAATACTTTATATTGAAAAAGTTATTAGTTCACAATCATGTGGGTACACATTTACCCATGGGTATTTGGCGAGCGTTATTTCAGCTGCTATCCGCTCATTAATGCTCCCAGGCAGGGAATGTCCGCCGTTAGATTAAAGTTGTTGATGATCGTGTGGCGGCCATTCCGTGCCTGGGAGCATTAATGGGCAGATAGCAGCTAAAATAAGGCTCGCCTGGGTACTGAGGATGAGATTCTATTTTGATGAGATTCTATTTTGACCATGTCATGGCTATTCAATGTGCTAAGTGATTTTCACGAGGTAACATAATTATTTGATAGGGTTTCAAGTCATTAAGTGATTTTTACAATGTTACTGAGTTTTATTTGATAGGGACATTGTTTCTTAACCGACAAGTTAGTTTTGAGGATATAAATTAATCAAAAAAATAATTTTGGGAAAAAATTAATAAATATGATATCATTAAAATAGTTTTATATGTAATTTTCAAGGTTTAAGGTTTATGGGGTAATTGGAAATCAAATTATGTGGGCACATTAAGATGGGCTTTGATTTTGGGTGCTTAGATTATTTATTAATAAATATGATATCATTAAAATAGTTTGATATGTAATTTTAAAGTTTATGAGAATAACTGGAAATCAAATTGTGTGGGTATATTAAGATGGATTTTGATTTTAGGTGCTCAGACTATTTATATTCTTAAAGATATCTTATGAATTTCAATATTAGTGTAAGTATTTTTATAAGAATTGAACTTTGTTTAATGATAATTTTTTTTTTTTTTTTACCATTAAATTATAGGATATATAATATTTGTGTTTACTAAGTGGAGTGAGTTTTCAAATGGCTTAATTTTGGCTTGAGAAACCATACACACCATCACTTTTTATTTTAAGCCCAATGGACTCCATCACCATCTATTCTAAGCCCAATAAACCATAGAATATAATTTTAAAATTTTAAAAATAAATTTATTTATTTTAAGAGTCTAAAAAAGAATTGTGATTAACATTTAGTTTAAATAAAAATTATAACCTCAAATATTTTATATATTAAAATTATTTACTAATCACAATTGCCCTCCATTACTCCAACCTTTAACATAACTAAATTTGATAATTTATTTAAATTTATTTTACAAATAATTAAATTTATATAAAAAGATAACTTTGAAACTTATTTAAAAAAATTACTAGTAAAACTGTAATAAAAATATTTCTTACTAATAAAATATTATAAATCAAAATTAAATTAAAATAAATAATAATAATAAAATTATAAAAACAAAATAAAATAAAATATTATAAAAATAAATATAAATTAAAATAAATTAAAATAAATAATAATAATAAAATTATAAAAATAAAATAAAATAAAATATTATAAATAAAAATAAAAATAAAATAGTTTAATGTGTACGCGAATTTAACATTAAAATTTTCGAAAAGGTTGTAATTTGTTTAAATTGAAAAATTCCGATAACTATTTAAATACATAATTTGATAAATTTTCACCGTATTTCAAGTAAATTTACTCGAAAATATCTCTAAAAACCAAAACCCTACGTTTAAACTATCAGTCACTGCAAAACCTATTTCAAAGTTGTTGAAGAAGCCGACTTTAAAATGCCTTTTAAGGTTTTACCGCTCACTTTATTTATAAAACAAAACCCTTTGAAAAAATAGTTCCATTTGAAACCACGAGAGGCAGGCCTGTGAACTGTGAACAATTAAACCACGAGAGGTCGGGCTGTGAACTGTGAGGAGAGGCGTTCGCTCTGAAACTGTCACTGTAACCATTTCCTTTCAATGGCTCGTTCAGTGGTAAGCATTTTACTAAGTTAAATACACTAGTCTGATTTTGATATGTAAATAACAAAGAACTAAATATTCTGTGTCCTTTCAGCCCTATTTGGAAAACGATAAATCAATGGTTCCGACATGTGAACAAATTTTCGAGTTGCAGTTTGTTTCAAGGAGAAACGCATGTATTCGAGCTTTAACAGCTGGTAATTAATCTCACCAATAAACTGTTTACGCTTTTTAGACATATTCCTGCATCATTTAATATTTGAAGTTTTTTACTGCAGAGTTGGACCTTTTAGTGGAGAAATGCGATCCAAGTAAGTGTTCATAATTGGTTTTTAAAAGTAAAATGGATTTTTTTATCTTTCAAGTTGGACTGAAAGTCACTTTAGAACTGAGAGCTTTTCGCTCTAAGAAATCGCTTACACATAGTCTTGCTTGGGATTGTACTAGCTTTCAGGAATACATAGTTTTGCTTGGGATTGGATCAGTAAAATTGACTATTTTTTCATATGAAGAAATTATTTTGGTCGTACATAGTTTTATCTGAATTTTGCTGGGGACTGGACTAGTAGAATTGAGTTTTTTCACCTGAAGAAATTATCCTTGGAATAACTCTTTGGCTTACATAGTCTTGATAGTCTTGTTCAAGATTGAATCACAATCCCTGTGGTACCAAACCTTCCCACCAAACCCTTTACCATATCCTCAGGACATTTTATAGTCTTTACCCTACACCAGTATCATTCTCCAGGGTTTAAATAGCATGTTTTTTAGATGGAAATCAACCATCAGAAATATTATCTAATAACGTGTTTTTTTTTACATTAGATCAAAAAGGAAACAACCATCTAATCCAATTGCTTTATGAATTTTGTTTTGCAGGCAAGGAACCATTATGCCTGTACAGTTACCATAACAACACATGGGATGTGACCATAGAGGAAGATGTTCCATGTGAGGTGCCTGAGCCATGTAGTGGAATAAACTGGCAAATGAGCTTGAACATCTATGATTGGATCAGTTCTGTGGCAATGCGCTCGGATGCTTGGCTATTGCGCATAATATCAGTACTCATCGGAAGTTATAATCTAGATCGTGAGCAAAGGTAAGTCTTAGTATATTTCATTTTCAGGACCTTGATTTATTGTAAAAGATTTTGAAAAATCCAACTATTAATGTGAATCTGGTGTGCTCTAATCTCATTGTTTATATGAGATTAGTTTTTAACATTGCTATCGGCAAATTTGAATTAAGTTTTTATAAACAGAATCTAGAAGATAGCTAGGGTTAAATCTTCTGTCGTTTTTTTATAAGAATAAAGAAATAACTGAAATGCAATTTAAAGATGAATAATGACCCTCTGAATCATTTCTTTGATTGGAATAATAACTAAACTTATAATCTTAAAAGAATATTTTTGATAACTTTATTGATGAATCTTATCAGGTTGCTTATGTTTTCTTTATGTTCTTTTGGCAGAGGTATACTATATGACAAGATATCCAGCGTCGACACAATTTTGGAGGAGATAACGCGCTACTATACCAGAAATGATGTACCTGACATTGTACAGACTACTTATGATGCCAAGAGTCTGATAAATATCCCAAAAATTAATGGAGATCAGAGAAACAAAGAAGAACAACAACATAGAAGGGTTGATGTAATAATCGTCCCAAGAAATGCTGGAAATAAGAGAAGCAATGGAAAAGAGCAACAAAGAACCAGTGATCTGATAAGCTTCCCAAGAAATACTGGAGATCAGAGAAATAATAGAGAACAAACACATGAAAGGAGCAATCTGATAAGCATGTCTGAAAATACTGGAACACAGAGAAATAATGGAGATCAGCCATATAAAAGGAGCAATCTGATTATAAATGAGGCAATAAGTAATAGAGATCAGCCCCATAAAAGGAGCAATCTGAGAAGCATGTCAGAAAATACTGGAAAACAGAGAAATAATAGAGATCAGCCACATACAAGGAGCAATCTGATAAATGTGTCAAGAAGTAATGGAGATCAGCCACATAAAAGGAACAATCTGATAAGCATGTCAGAAAATACTAGAACAAAGAGAAATAATGAAGATCAACCACATAAAAGGAGCAATCTGATAAATGTGCCAAGAAGTAAAAGGAGCAATCTGATAAATGTGCCAAGAAGTAATGGAGATCAGCCACATAAAAGGAGCAATTTCACAAGTGTGTCAAGAAATAATGGAGATCAGCAACTTGAAAGTAGCAATTTGATATGCATGTCAGGAAGTAATGGAGATCAGAAGAATAAGGGAGATCAGCCACATAAAAGGAATAGGAGGAGCAATAAATTTTATATCAAGGAGGAGCATGGTCAGAAAAGAAGGGAGAAGCATGAAGAAAAACAATCTGTTCAAGGTAAAAACAGTGAAGATCAATGTGGTCTGTGTCGTAAGTTAGCCAAAGAAGCTGAATTTTGGATATGGTGTGACGTTTGTGAAAGATGGTTCCATGGAGACTGTGTGGGTGTCAATGAGGAAGACGCAAAGTCGATTGGGAAATTCGAGTGCCCTTTATGTAAACAAAGACAAAGGAAACGTCACCGAGCAAAAGAAACAAAAACATGAAATGTTTTTGAGAAAAATGAATTTTGCTGGAATCCTGATACATAGTAAATAGGGTGCATTTATGTTTTGTGATATCAGTATACTGTCTGAACATCATTATGTATTATTTTTATTCAGTCTGAACATCAGTATGTATTTATTTTATTCTATCATTTTCTATTGTTCCTTTGTCATTTTTTCAGCAAAAGTGTATTGTATTGACATACATATATACATCGAGGAGGATCTTATCATATTATTTTTCTATATTATAAATTACTAAGTTGTACAGGAAACTAGGTATCAATTAAACCACCTCTATCATCATAGTAAATAAGGATATTACCATAGTCGTTAGACTTAACCAAGGATCTATGGACAGGAGGTGATGGTCTCAAAAGAATCTTTCTCAATCTGGTAGTGGTGTTAAAGTAGAGAGGCATTTCTTTACTTTATAAAGCAGTTGTGTTAATTTTCTTAGTGCAATTAGAGTTAGCACAATATTTCTGAAATTTTGATAATTACTTTTGATCCAGATATTATTTTAACTAATTCAAATATATCCTTCCACAATTATACTTTAGAGATTCAACCATAAAGAATAATGGAACAATAAAGTTCACAACACACCATAGAAGATAAGATTTACCCAGCTAAAACCCACAAAGGGGGAAAACCTAGAAACATTTTTCAATAGAGAAATTCTTCTTGTTCAATGAGAGACACACCTAGGCCTATGGTAAAATATGGCATTCTCCTCAAAGTCAAGTCACCCAATTTGATCCTGCAATTGGCTTTTCCTAACTAGCCTAGAATTTCATTCCTCCTATAATAACTAGTTTCCCCACAAATTTAATCCTTGCAAGTAACCTAGAAAATTTGGCCCCCTTATAACAATTGGAATAAAAAAATGCGAACCACAAAGAGAGAGGCTAATCCACATGTGTTGTTTGAAAGAGAGAGAAAATAGATTTTTTGGCGTGAGAAAATAGATCTTTTGGCCTACTTCATAGTCTTACTTCATCCTTGGCTTGCTCCAAGAAACTTTTCTATGTGAGAGAATCTAAATGCTTAAATGGAAGAGGTCAAGCAACCATTAGTAGTGAGCCTTGTGTGAATAGGGGTGTCCCTTGACCAAGTAAAAATTGACTTGGGAAGCCTATTTGTCACTTTTGGAGCAAAAATTTACATTTCAAAAATTTAAAAGTTAAAATTTAAAAAGTTGCAATGTGGCATGGATTCAAAATAAATTTTCCTTAAAATCAAAAATTTATAAATATGCTCCACAATGATAAATAAAATTACATCAAGTGACCAAATGTGCATCATGAAGGTCGAACATAGTTGCAAAGTCAACACTCTCTATTAACTAGGGAGGTATTCATAATCATTGTCATAGGTGCTCTTAGATTGAACAAATTTATCCAAAGAAAAGGTTATCCATCATTACTAACATCATCATTTATTATCAACATAAGATAGTGGACATATTTAACACTCCTTTCAACAAGAAGTGTAATCTCCACAAGCCCGAGCTTGTCTCTAAAGTACATAAACTTCTCTCTCACCAATGGATTCATCATAACATCAATTATTTTCTCATGAGTGGAGATGTACTAGATCCTTATTTCTCTCCTCTGCACCATGTCAAGGATGTAGTGGTACTTGATATCAATATATTTCAATTTTTCATGGAACATAATATTCTCTTAAAGCTTCACACAACGTTAATTGTGGCAATGTATCATAGTTGGTTCCAACTCTTAGCAAAACAATCCCACAAATAACTTCTGAAGCAATCCGTACAAGTCTCATTGGCTGCAATGTATTCTACTTCAAAAATTTTGAGTGCAATCAATATTTATTTCATGCTCATCCACGATATCATAGTGGATCCCAAACTCAAACATACTCCAGAGGTAATCTTCATGTTTTTAGCACTTCCTAACCAATCAACATTTGTAAATACTTGAAGTTGTACATCCTTGTTTGCAACCATAATCTCAAGACATAATTTATTATATCATGCAAATATCTCAAAATTTTCTTTGTTGTGATCCATTTCTTATGTATCGGTTCAAACCTAAACTCGCTCAATGTGTTCACAAAAAATTATATGTTTGACCTAGTGTTAACCAAATACATTAAAGAACCAATCAACTAATAGTACATATATGGATCTACCAATATGGAGTCATAGCCTTTTAACTTCCTTAGGTTAGCCACCATGGATTTGAAATCCATCATACAAAGTCTTTCAAATATCTCTAACACATACTTTCCTTGACCAAGGAAGATTTCACCAAGTTTTTGGCATACTTCTAATCCCAAGTAATAGTGTATCAACCTAAGATACTTCATATTGAACTCAGAAACAAATTTTTTCTTTCACTCCAAGTCATCAAAATATCACACTTGCATTAGACTTCACAACCTTAAAGTAATGTTTGGATCCACTTCACTAATATGAAAAATGGAGGAAAAAAATCAACTATCCTCTCACACTTTGCAAGTTAAAAGAATGGGTCTTTAAATGTGAAAACAATTTCACAACCTCTTCAAATATGATGAGTTTAGTTTTCACATGAATTTAAAAGGGAAACACATTTATATACAACTCAATATGGTAAACATAGAGAGAATAAATCAAAAATTTGGTAAAGAAGTTCACCCATCCTAGATTATGTCTTTGGGCATGCTCCAATGGCTAGATCACTCTATTGATTTCAACAAAAAATGAGTACATTACAACTTGTTGAATCTAGAGTGGCTTGTAGCTCCTAAAAATAATTCTCACTGAGAAAAATGGCTCCCTACAACAGCTCATGAAAATTTCAACATAAAAAGGACTCTTCCATAATCGGACCTTGTACTCCACCTAAAATCAAAAGAATAAACATGCAACTCCTTCACAATGAAGAGCTAAAATGGGATTCTCTCATAAAAATATTAAGAAATGACTAAAAAGAGTTACTCTATTGAAGTAAAAACTGCTGCAGATGAAACACGAAGGCTAGAATCTACTAGGCTCTCTCCATGCTAAAAAAATGCCTCCATATTGCATAAAAATTATTTGTGCCTCTAGCACTAAAATACTTGATTATGTAAAAAGTTGATAAAGTGCTCAAATCAGAAATGAAAGGCTTAAAACTAAGCAAGTTGTGCTTCTCCAAGGCAAGGTCTATATATCTTACAAATTGGCAAAACATGCTAGGAGTGTGCGACGATTTCACCCTTTACACAGTTTGTTGAGCAAAAATTTTGTGTTGGAGAGATCCCCATCGTAAAAGGTGCATTGTCGTTTTTAAAAATTTTCTAATAACCCTTAATCATCGAGTGAGGGGCACGTGGTGCCCATGTGGTTGGGGGTCGGGGCCAATTTCCCGCCCCCACTAGTTTAGCTACTACTCTCGTAGGTTGTTGGTCATATGGCAACGACAGGATCGAAATCTAGGCCAAACTCCTAACCCCTTTGTTGAAGTCCTCGGTAGCAGTCACAACAGTCGTCAAGAACTGGGGGTCGGGGATTATCCATCTACACCCTCTGCCTTAGCCTCCATAGCATGGTTGCATGGACTCCCACATCCCTAGAGTTGCAGCTAAATCTCCATGCCTTTGTGTTGAGCCTCTGCTGGTGGTCATGCCCATAAAATATGATTCTTGGTTGGGGTCTAACTGCCCTATCCCTACCTTGCTTCTTCCATGGTCGTATCATGTGCAATGCGGCCACGGTTGGGGCTACGTCCACCAACACTTCCCCCTAATGCTCAAACCATTGAAACTTAAATAGATGCAACCTCCCATAGTTATTAAGAACTAATTTAATGGCTTGGCATTTTGGTGTTGAACTATGTTGTGGCAAGTTGAGGGGTCAAACCCCGATGAGGACTTTGGACCGTTGTACAAAAATTTTAGCCAATCACAGAGGGCCACATGGTTCCCTCAGATTCGGCCACCTCAAACAAAACCACCTATCAAAATTTTCCAAATGCACCTGTATGATGATTCCATGTGTCAAAACCTGATTCATCCACCACCAATTGTACGCTGCACAGTTAACTGATGATGTCAATTGTATTGATTTCCCACTTAGCAGCCTAGTTAACCTTGTTGTTGACTTTTTAGCTATTGGTAAAAAAACTTCAGGATGCCATAACTTATTCATACGACGTCAGATTGAGGAAATTCAAGGATTTTTGGAATAAGAATGATGAACACTACGACTTGACATAGGTTTCATGATATTTTGATCAATTTTTAGCCTATTTTTAATCTCAGGATCATACTCTTGGTAAATCGTAGTCTTGTCAAATCAATGTCAATATGAGCATACGAGACTCTTTGATCTTAATTGAGTCCACACAAGGAATTATTCAACCTAGAAACATGAGATTCCTTTTGAAATAAATCAAAATGTTGATGTTTCTCTATGTACACCTCTTCCTCATGTAGAAATTATACAATATGCATGTATATCTTGGATTCACCCGATCTAACAATGTACTAAAGTCAAATACTGAATCGCTTCTACAAATATTTTGCGGAATTAAAAAACACAATTGCTAATCACATGAATTAAAGAAGAATAAAATCACACACAACATCGATAATTTTCCGGGGAAAGCTTACATCAACGACTCTTATTCCAACTCTCTCCAATTCATCCCGACATTGGACAAACTTTATTAGATATTTTGGAATGGTGTCGCCCTTTTCCATCTTGATCTTCCTGAGTTTATCTTTGAGCGCCAATTTCCTATGGTCGCTGCTGTTCTGGAATATATCCGTCAAAGCCTTCCACATTGCATATGATGTGGCTTTCCCATGGAGTCTTGAGACAATGTGGTCTTTTACTCCCTCCAACAAGATCCCCATTGCCTTTGCCACTTTCTTTTTCCATGCATCAAGATTTTCAGCATCTATCACAATGGGTTTAGGAACATCATTGTCAATGAATTCCTTCAAGCCATTGTCTTCGAGTACTACCTCCATCCTATCCTTCCAAGTAATATAGTTTGAGCTGCCTTGAGTGCATACTCCAACCTCAAGCCATTGAAAGCGATTTGTAGCACCAAGAAAGTCTTTTTAAAAATTCGAATTCTATCGAGTCACAAACTCAACTCCTGCTTCACTTCTGCAATTTCCTGTGCTTTGATATCATGTAGAATTTATACATCATGCATGTATATCTTGGATTCACCCAATCTAAGAATGTACTAAATTTAAATACTGAATTTGTTCTACAAATATTTTGTGGAATTAAAAAACACAATCGCTAATCACATGAAGTAAAGAAGAATCAAATCACGCATAAAATGGATAATTTCCCGGGGAAAGCTTACAACTAAAAAACGCACTATATTCTATTGTATATTCAACATGGATCACGAAACAATTACATACAAAAATATTCTCACAAGAGCCATCCAATACTCACTAATTGTTGCACACTGTCATGAACAAAATTGACTAACACATAGCCAATTCTCAGCCTCTAGACAACTTGCCTTGCTTGTGCAATCCATGATAAATGAAATTTCTAAAAGATAGGAATTATTTCCTTCCTGGACTGTGCAAGTATCATGGGCACTCGAATAGGTGTTTGGTTGCATGTGTGCAACCCAATAATCCTACAACTCATAGCCAACTTCCCTTTCACCTAAAACTCAACTGGGTCTCCATTGGATATGACATGCATGCAACTAATAATAGTAAATCCTCAGTTGCATGTGAGATCACTGATTGTGAACTAATTAATATTTAATTCACTTGATCTCTCACTAGTGTATTTTCAATTACAGCTAGCACAACTGATTTTAACTCACTTAATTGAGCTAAATTGATTACAACATGCATTAACTAATGCACCACAGCACTTTGAACTCTGTTACAACTAGAATTACTCTGCATGCCTCACCAACTACCTCTAACTCGAAATCCACTAGCTAACCGAGTTTATCACTCTCAGTTAACTATTTCAAGTCATCATTGAGATAGATTACTGTTTATTTTCCATCTTAATTAAGGGATAACTAAAATAGAAATGCACCAAAAAATAGCACTGTGGGCCCCACCCTAGTGTAGGTGCTTAATGCACTAGACGTGGGTGCTAAATTTTTTCTTGTTGAATCTAAACACCTCAATCACACCATTGAGGAAGGCAATATTGACATCCATTTGGTGTAATTTCCATCCCAATGAAGCATCAAGAGAAACTATGGATCTAATAGAGGTGTACCTGACAATTGGAGCAAAGGTCTCCTTATAGTCTTATCCCTCTTTGTCATAGAACCCTCTAGCCAGAAACCATACCTTATATTTGTCAATACTACCATTTGCAACATGCTTGATCTTGTATATACATTTGAAAGTCACCACTCACTTCCCTTTAGGCCTTGGCACAATCTCCGAGAAATCGTTCTTCATGATTGATTGGTAACATTATTTCATCGCTTCCTTCCATACTTATTGTTTGGCTACTTCTTCATATGTAGAAGCTTCTTCATCAATGTGATTTTTCATGAGAGATACATAAATGGAGAACATCTTAGTTTTATTTACTTCTCTAGATGTGCCATGAGGAGTTTCATGTCCTTTTGTGTCTTCTAATGTACATCTAAGCCATTTTTGTCTCTTCTTAATATCTAGAACTATAATTGGTTTTATTGAATCTTCAGGCCCTTTTGGCCTTTTGGTACATTCTATATAACTTGAATGATCCTCCCCTAAGGCCTCCTACTTTTCTTCATCCAAGGAGTTTATGGATACTTCCTTAGACTTCCAATATGTAACTTTCTCATCAAAGGTGAGATCTCGGCTAACCTCAATATGCCACTACCCTAAAACGTATACTTTTTAAGACTTCGATGATTCAATGCATCTAACAAATATTCCTTTCTTTCTTAAAGGATCATTCTTGTTCTTCTTATCCTTAGGAACATGAATATATACATAACAACCAAATATCCTCATGTGACCAACCTTTGGTTTCCTTTTAGAGAAATCTTCTTGAGGAGTCATACCTTCCAAAACTTTATGGGGAATTATTTTTTGAATGTACATAGTCGTCTATGATGTTTCCCGCATAAGAAAAATGGAAACTCCAAATCATGTATAATGGTCTCGACAAATTATTCAATGGAACTATTCTTTCATTTTGATACACCATTCTGTTGTGGATTATATTCTGTTGTGGATTATAGGGGAAAATGAAATACCTCTTAATGCTAAATTTCTCGCAAAAAGAAAAAATCTCCTTTGAGGTGTATTCTTCTCCATTATCATATATTATTATCTTGATATTCTTGTCTCTTAAGTTTTACACTTCAATTTTGAATTTTTGGAACTTATCGAATACGACATCCTTAGTATTCAAGAAATATATCCATGTATTACATGAGAAGTAATCAATAAATTTCACATAGTATAACAAAAAACCAAGTGATATCACACACATCACACCATAAACATTAGAATGAATCAAGTCCAAATATTTATTTTATTTTATGTCACTATTTGGAAGTGTTTTCTTGATGTTCTTCCTAGGAGCACAACCTTTGCATACACCATTGTTCTAAAGCCATTTAAACTTAAATATATGTGGCCTCCCATAGTTATTAAGAACTAATTTGATGGCTTGGAAATTGGGTGTCGAACTATGTTGCGACAGTTCGAGGGGTTGAACCCCACTGAGGCCCTTCGACCCTTATACAAGAATTTTAGGCAATCATAGAGTTCCACATGGCACCCTCTGATTGGGCCGCCTCAAAATAAACCAATAATCAAAATGTGCCAAATGAACCTATATGATGATGCCACATGTACCATGCATAGTTAACTCGTGACGTAAATTGTACCAATATCCTAGTCAGCAGCCTAGTCAACCCTGTTGCTAACTTTTTAGTTGTTGGTAAAAAAATTTAGAACACCATAAATTCTTCATACAACGTCAGATTGAGGTGATTTAAGCATTGTTGGAATCAAAACGACGAACACTACGACTTGACATAGGTTTCAGAACATTCCAAGTATTTTTTTTGCCTATTTTTTAATCTTCGGTTCATTCACTCTTGGTAAATCCTAGTCTTGTCAAATCGATGTCAATACAAGCATACGAAGCTCTCGGATATTGCTTAAGTCCATACAAGGCATTATTTAACCTACAAACATTATATTCCTTTCCAAATACCTCAAAACCTTGAGGTTGCTCTATGTACACCTCTTCCTCAATCACACCATTGAGGAAAGCAGTACTCACATCCATTTGGTGCAATTTCCATCCCAAAAAAGCAACATGAGAAATGATGGATCTAATAGAGGTGTACCTGATAATTGTAGAAAAGGTTTGATCATAGTCTTCTCCCTCTTTCTGGGAGAACCCTCTAGCCACAAACCATGCCTTATATTTTCCAATACTACCATTTTCAACATGCCTAATCTTATATATCTATTTTAAAGTAACCACTAACTTCCTTTCACACCTTGGCATAATCTTCAAGACATTTTTATTCATGATTGATTGATATCCTTCATTCATCACTTCCTTCCATACTTGTTGTTAGGATACTTCTTCATATGTGGAAGGTTCCTCATTAGTGTATTTTTTCATGAGAGATACATACCTAGAGAACCTCTTGGGTTTTTTTACTTCTCTAGATGTGCCATTAGGAGTTTCATGTCATTTTGTGTCTTCTAATGTAGATCTAAGCCATGTTGGTCTCTTCTCAATCTTTGGAAATATGATTGGTTTTATATTCTTAAAGATATCTTAAAGACTATTTATATTCTTAAAGATATCTTATGAATTTCAATATTAGTGTAAGTATTTTTATAAGAATTGAACTTTGTTTAATGGTAATTTTTTTTTTTTTATCATTAAATTATAGGATATATAATATTTTTGTTTACTAAGTGGAGTGAGTTTTCAAATGGCTTAGCTTTGGCTTGAGAAACCATACACACCATCACCATTTATTTTAAGCCCAATGAACTCCATCACCATCTATTCTAAGCCCAATAAACCATAGAATATATAATTTTAAATTTTAAAAAATAAATTTATTTATTTTAAGAGTCTAAAAAAGAATTGTGATTAACATTTGGTTTAAAAAAAAAATTATAACCTCAAATATTTTATATATTAAAATTATTTAATAATCACAATTTCCCTCCATTACTCCAACCTTTAACATAACTAAATTTGATAATTTATTTAAATTTATTTTACAAATAATTAAATCTATATAAAAAGATAACTTTGAAACTTATTTAAAAAAATTACTAGTAAAACTGTAAAAAAAATATTTCTTACTAATAAAATATTATAAATCAAAATTAAATTAAAATAAATAATAATAATAAAATTATAAAAATAAAATAAAATAAAATATTATAAATATAAATATAAATTAAAATAAATAATAATAATAAAATTATAAAAATAAAATAAAATAAAATATTATAAATATAAATAAAAATAAAATAGTTTAATGTGTACGCGAATTTAACATTAAAATTTTCGAAAAGGTTGTAATTTGTTTAAATTGAAAAATTCCGATAACTATTTAAATACATAATTTGATAAATTTTCACCGTATTTCAAGTAAATTTACTCGAAAATATCTCTAAAAACCAAAACCCTACGTTTAAACTATCCGTCACTGCAAAACTATAACAAGGTGACGTGAGAAATGGAAAAACCTATTTCAAAGTTGTTGAAGAAGCCGACTTTAAAATGTCTTTTAAGGTTTTACCGCTCACTTTATTTATAAAACAAAACCCTTTGAAAAAATAGTTCCATTTGAAACCACGAGAGGCGGGCTGTGAACTGTGAACAATCAAACCACGAGAGGTCGGGCTGTGAACTGTGAACAATTAGGAGAGGCGTTCGCTCTGAAACTGTCACTGTAACCATTTCCTTTCAATGGCTCGTTCAGTGGTAAGTATTTTACTTAGTTAAATACACTAGTCTGATTTTGATATGTAAATAACAAAGTATATTGACCCAAGC
>JAXQQM020066285.1:0-68318 GCA_034641835.2 Pinus albicaulis | reverse complement strand
AGAAAAAATTGGAAAATGGCCAATTCTGCCCAATTAATAAGTACATTCATTATCAGATCAAAGCGTAGCTTAGGTTCATAAGTTTTTCCTTAAAAGATTGTGAGATTTGTGCAAGTTTGTTGTGTAGTTCTGCAAATCTTGATGCTTACTAGGCTAAAACTGCAAAGAGGGGAAGGTCAACTGGTTAGAGAACAGGATAATCCTCAACCAAGGAGGGCTAGAGTGCCATTACATCCACCTTCCATTTCATCCTCAGTAGCCTTTGAATCAGCCATAAGCATGTCATCTAGAGAGGGAGAAGTCCATGAGGAAATGGATCCCAAAGAAGAAGAAAGAGTCTTTAGGAAAGCTTTCTTGGATTTGACTGAGATGGTTAGAATCCTATACCAGGAGAGAAATGACAGAATTGCTGGAGAAGGGTCTAGAAACCAAAGAGAAGAAGGAGGTTCTACAGGAGGGAAGAAAGATAAAGATGAGTCTAAGAAAGGGAATGGAGGAAATGGTGATCCTTCATCTCCATCGTCATCCTCTTCCTCCACATCATCCTCTTCTACTTCTGTTAATCAGTCACATAAAACAAAAACCTCTTTTAAAAATCCTTTGTTGAAGCTTGATGTGAAGTTTGAGTTGCCAATGTTTAATGGTGAAGTTAATGCAGAGAAGTTGGATAATTGGATAAGACAGCTGGAAGTCTATCTCAGAATCCAGAATTTGCATGATGATGAAACTAAAATCCAATTAGCCTCTTTGCGAATGGATGGAGCAGCTTTGGTTTGGTGGGAAGCCAAGACTAGAGAGGAGATTAAAAAATATGGTAAGATAACTCTAACATGGAATGAGTTTATTACATCCATTAAGAAAAAATTTTATCCTCTTGCTCACATTCAGAAAGCTATCATGAATTGGCAAAATTTTAAGCAGCTTAAAGGTCAAAATGTGCAAGATTATACTCAAGAATTTAGAAGGAGAGCACTTCTACTTGGGGTAGACTTACAAAGTCAAGAAACCTTGTTGAAATACATAGGTGGTTTGCACAATTATCTGCAACATACTATTCTTATGTTTAATCCTACCAGCTTAGATGAAGTCTGTGTGCAGGCTACACATTTAGAAGCTAGAGGAAAGAATGCTTTTGATGCTTTTGATGAGGATAGTAATTTTAAAAACAAAGGAAAGAGAAGAGTTGCAAATTCAAGAAAGGACAAAGGAAAGTTCTTTTGCAAGAACTGTTCGAAGACAAGTCATGATGAAGATCATTGTTGGAAGCTTCATCCTGAACTGAAACCAGAAAAATTCAAGAACAAAAACAAGACCAAAGAAAAGGAGAAAATTGTTGCAACAGTTGAGCAAGACTTAGGGTCAGACTCAGGAGATGAGACAAAAAGCATAGGCATGGTTTTAAAGAACACTAAAGGGAAAGAAGTGGTGCAAGACACAATTCCTAGTTCTAGCTTTTTGAATTGTCACAAAGATACTCTTGATGAAAAGAGGAGAATAGAGCTTTTCCATGTGAGGGTAATTTCTCACCATACCAAAATTGACACACTATTTGACAGTGGGTCACAAGCTAATCTTATTTCTGAAGATTTGGTCAAGCAGCTGAAACTTGAGACCATTCCACATCCAAAGCCTTATCCACTTGGATGGATTTGCAAGGATGCCAATTTGCAGGTTTCAAGGAAGTGCATATTGCGCTTTGCAATAACTGCACACTTTGTTGACACAGTGGAACTTGATGTGGTGCCGCTTGATATCTCAGGTATTGTTTTGGGAAGTCCTTATTTATTTGACAGGAAGGCCATCTTTCATCGCCATGAAAACAAGTATCACTTGTTCAAAGATGGTTAAGAGTACATTGTGAGAGCTCACAAGAAGAAGTTGGAATCTTCTTTACTACATGCAGGTCAATTGAAAAGATTGTTTAATGCAAGTCAAAGTCTAACTTTGTTGATGTTGAAATGACTAGATTTTGAGCATTTTCCTTCTTATGATGTTGCTAATGATATGTCTCAGTTTGATAACAGTTTGTCTTTGAAAGAAGATGATGTTGTGTTGCATGAATTACCTTCTGGGTCAGCCAATGCAGAAAATAAAGTGTCAAAGCAAAGCAGTGCAAGCAAGAAGGACACACAATTCAGCATGGGAAAAATTTGGTTTCAAAATGGTACAATTCGCCATGGGAACAGTTTGCAAGGTGAAAGTCATTTTAAGTCTTCTGGAAAGTTTGATCAATGTAGAGAAAGTTTATTTTCTGCAAAGTACAATTGTTGTTCTGCAAATTTTAATCATTTGCGTCATGACTCCGTCAATCTTAGCAATGGTAGATCAGTTGATTCCAGAGACAGGTTGTCATTTTCTCAAAAGCTTCAGTTGATGAAATCGGGTAGATTTCAGTTGTTCAATGGTGGAAGAGTGGAGAATCAGTCTCCACATCATCAGTTTCAGTAATCAGAAAGCTTTTGAGGGTCCAAAAGCTTCCCATTTGGGAGGTGTGATCAGGAGATCAAGTCTCTTGATGAAAAATGCTTAAAAATGAAAGTGCTCAGAATAGCTCCGAAACAGATCGAATGGATAGTGCTCGTCTTCCTGATTCCGGCGCCGCGAACGGTTCGAAAAATGGTCTCCGTATGCAAAAGTTATTCAGCTTCAAAGATTTGTCAATTTCATTAAAAAAATGGCAAAATTGGACTTTGGGAAAATTTTTATTTAAAAAAGAATATTCCGGGGAATATTCTGTGGCAGCCAATCAACGGGTGCCACGTGGCTAGCCCGGAGGCCGCCATGTGGCCCCAAGGCCGAGTTGAATGTTAAAAGTTTTGTTATGGCGGACGGATTTGAACCACCGACCGGTTGTTTAATATCCACACAACTTAACCGTTAGACAAATGTGTTGTTCGTTGAACTATGTGCCAAGCGGTATTATATTTGAACGGTTAAATTGATTGGGCGGGGCCCGGAAGGGGGCCAGCCCCGAAGGGCCAGCCCCCTTCCCACAGAACCGTGGCGGAGAACCATAGGCTTCTTTCATCGGCGCGCTCAGATGGGCGGTAAACTTTGGATATACATTATAAAGTGGGTTTGTTATTGTTTAACGAATGTTATGTAATATATTTAAAATAAACCGTTTGACATTACCATAAACCGTCGACTCCGCCCATATGACCGCCAACTACTTTAACAATTAATGCCGACATAACCGCCCGGATAAGTTTGGCGGTTCCCCCCCAGCTTGGCGCCTTCCTCCTTATTTGGCGTTGCTAACTGCACTTCCTCCACATTTGGTGGAGATTCCCAAGGTGTAACAGGCAATTCAGTAAATGTACCATAACTTTTGATAGGAGAGGCTTTTGAAGACGAATTTTTTTTTGATTTTGGGTGTAGAGAGCATTCTGGAGCTGTTGGAGGTGTCTGCAGAGCCATCAGGGCATTGTATCTGCGAATTTTACAGCGCTTTTGACAGAGAAGTCATTAGGGCCAAGGGGAAACATTGCTGCATTGGGCTACCTTCCTCCAATGGAGGTGAATTTGTAGTCTATTTCTACTGATTTGGATGTTCTGAGTCTGTTTTAGCAGTCTATTTTCTCATTAGAGGAGTTTATACAGATGTAATCTCATTTTCACCATTTAATCAAAAGAGGACTGAGCCTATTTAGAGGCTTTTGGACCAGCGGAGGTAGCCCAAGAGAGGGGTGAACCGCTTAAACAAATATCTGCTGTTCATGTGTGTATTATGGCTGTTTATTTCCAGATTTTGATAGTTTAAACAGTAAAATTTCATGAGCATGCTTTTCCAAAACAAGTTTATACAGGAATTAAAACTTGTTGTTTTAACTTCAAACCTCTTCACACAAATTGCAGAACATATGCTCTTGCTTATTCACACTTAACACAGATCAATGAACACTTTGAATTTAAAAACAAAAGACTTTCATTGATCTTGATATATGTGTTTACATATTATTTCCTTAGACAGAGTCTGTAGAGGGCCAGGTAGCCTCTGGAACTCATCCTCTCTTTAGAGGTGACATGTCCAGTGAATGCCCCTACAGTCCATCTCTGTATGGGAAATAGTTTATTCTCACAATTTCAGATCATTTGAAAATATTGGAAAATGGATACCTTGCACAGTTAAACAAGTACATTCCATTTTCAGATCAGGTTGGTATCAGAGCTTAGGTTCACAAGGTTTTTCTTAAAAGATTGTGAGATTTGTGCAAGTTTATTGTGTAGTTCTGCAAATCTTGATGCTTACTAGGCTGAAACTGCAAAGAGGGGAAGGTCAACTGGTTAGAGAACAGGTTAATCCTCAACCAAGGAGGGCTAGAGTGCCATTACATCCACCTTCCATTTCATCCTCAGTAGCCTTTGAATCAGCCATAAGCATGTCATCTAGAGAGGGAGAAGTCCATGAGGAAATGGATCCCAAAGAAGAAGAAAGAATCTTTAGGAAAGCTTTCTTGGATTTGACTGAGATGGTTAGAATCCTATACCAGGAGAGAAATGACAGAATTGCTGGAGAAGGGTCTAGAAACCAAAGAGAAGAAGGAGGTTCTTCAGGAGGGAAGAAAGATAAAGATGAGTCTAAGAAAGGGAATGGAGGAAATGGTGATCCTTCATCTCCATCGTCATCCTCTTCCTCCACATCATCCTCTTCTACTTCTGTTAATCAGTCACATAAAACAAAAACCTCTTTTAAAAATCCTTTGTTGAAGCTTGATGTGAAGTTTGAGTTGCCAATGTTTAATGGTGAAGTTAATGCAGAGAAGTTGGATAATTGGATAAGACAGCTGGAAGTCTATCTCAGAATCCAGAATTTGCATGATGATGAAACTAAAATCCAATTAGCCTCTTTGCGAATGGATGGAGCAGCTTTGGTTTGGTGGGACGCCAAGACTAGAGAGGAGATTAAAAAATATGGTAAGATAACTCTAACATGGAATGAGTTTATTACAGCCATTAAGAAACAATTTTATCCTCTTGCTCACATTCAGAAAGCTATCATGAATTGGCAAAATTTTAGGCAGCTTAAAGGTCAAAATGTGCAAGATTATACTCAAGAATTTAGAAGGAGAGCACTTCTACTTGGGGTAGACTTACAAAGTCAAGAAACCTTGTTGAAATACATAGGTGGTTTGCACAATTATCTGCAACATACTATTCTTATGTTTAATCCTATCAGCTTAGATGAAGTCTGTGTACAGGCTACACATTTAGAAGCTAGAGGAAAGAATGCTTTTGATGCTTTTGATGAGGATAGTACTTTTAAAAACAAAGGAAAAAAGAGAGTTGCTAATTCAAGAAAGGACAAAGGAAAGTTCTTTTGCAAGAACTGTTCGAAGACTAGTCATGATGAAGATCATTGTTGGAAACTTCATCCTGAACTGAAACCAGAAAAGTACAAGAACAAAAACAAGACCAAAGAAAAGGAAAAAATTGTTGCAACAGTTGAGCAAGACTTAGGGTCAGAC
Organism: Pinus albicaulis; assembly: GCA_034641835.2. NCBI lineage: Eukaryota > Viridiplantae > Streptophyta > Pinopsida > Pinales > Pinaceae > Pinus > Pinus albicaulis. Next base: position 62,850 of record JAXQQM020066285.1, on the reverse strand, counting down.
TCAGGAGATGAGACAAAAAGCATAGGCATGGTTTTGAAGAACACTAAAGGGAAAGAAGTGGTGCAAGACACAATTCCTAGTTCTAGCTCTTTGAATTGTCACAAAGATACTCTTGATGAAAAGAGGAGAATAGAGCTTTTCCATGTGAGGGTAATTTCTCACCATACCAAAATTGACACACTATTTGACAGTGGGTCACAAGCGAATCTTATTTCTGAAGATTTGGTCAAGCAGCTAAAACTTGAGACCATTCCACATCCGAAGCCTTATCCACTTGGATGGATTTGCAAGGATGCCAATTTGCAGGTTTCAAGGAAGTGCATATTGCGCTTTGCAATAACTGCACACTTTGTTGACACAATGGAACTTGATGTGGTGCCGCTTGACATCTCAGGTATGGTTTTGGGAAGTCCTTATTTGTTTGACAGGAAGGCCATCTTTCATCGCCATGAAAACAAGTATCACTTGTTCAAAGATGGTAAAGAGTACATTGTGAGAGCTCACAAGAAGAAGATGGAATCTTCTTTACTACATGCAGGACAATTGAAAAGATTGGTTAATGCAAGTCAAAGTCTAACTTTGTTGATGTTGAAACGACCGGATTTTGAGCATTTTCCATTTTATGATGTTGCTAATCATTTGTCTCAGTTTGATAGCAGTTCGTCTTTGAAAGAAGATGATGTTGTGTTGCATGAATTACCTTTTGGGTCAGCCAATGCAGTGAATGAAGTGTCAAAGAAAAGCAGTGCAAGCAAGAAGGACACAAAATTCAGCATGGGAAAAAGTTGGTTTCAGAATGGTACAATTCGCCATGGGAACAGTTTGCATGGTGAAGGTTGTTTTAAGTCTTTCTGGAAGTTTGATCAATGTAGAGAAAGTTTATTTTCTGCAAAGTACTATTGCTGTTTTGCAAATTTTAATCATTTGCGTCATGACTCCGTCAATCTTAGCAATGGTAGATCAGTTGATTCCAGAGACAGGTTATCATTTTCTCAAAAGCTTCAGTTGATGAAATCGGGTAGATTTCAGTTGTTCAAGGGTGGAAGAGTGGAGAATCAGTCTCCACATCATCAGTTTCAGTAGTCAGAAAGCTTTTGAGGGTCCAAAAGCTTCCCATTTGGGAGGTGTGATCAGGAGATCAAGTCTCTTGGTGAAAAATGCTTCAAAATGAAAGTGCTCAGAATAGCTCCGAAACAGATCGACTGGATAGTGCTCGTCTTCCTGATTCCGGCGCCGCGACCGGTTCGAAAAATGGTCTCCGTATGCAAAAGTTATTCAGCTTCAAAGTTTTGTCAATTTCATTTAAAAATGGCAAAATTAGACTTTGGAAAAAATTTCATTAAAAAAGGAATATTCCCAGGAATATTCTGGGAATATTCCTGGGAATATTCGGCGGCAGCCAATCAACGGGTGCCACGTGGCTAGCCCGGAGGCCGCCACGTGGCCCCAAGGCCGAATGGAAATTGCGTTTCAAAAGTTTTTGTTATCGCCGACGGAATCGAACCCGTGACCACCGGGTTTGCAATGCAACGACTTTACCACCAAACCAAGACCGTAAGACTTGATATGTGTGCGGAAGAGTTTGTATTTAATTGGTATGGTTGTTTATGGCGGGGCCCGAAGGGGGCCAGCCCCGGAGGGCCAGCCCCCGTCCGACAAAACCGTGGCATGGAACCTTATCATTAAATCCTCGGCGCGCTTTGGGGGCGGATAACTTTGGGTTAACACTTATAAAGTGGGTTTGTATTATTATAACGATTGTTATTAATACAATTCGTTATAACAACTTTGATAACCGTTAACATTAATTCTAACCAACTATTCCGCCATGTGAACGGAACCACTAGCATTTATTACCAACAGTTTAACTGGCAGTCAAACCTGGCGGTTCCGCCTTTCTTTGGAGCGCCCACCTTTTTAGTCGTGTTAACTGCACATCCTCCACATTTAGTGGAGCTTCCTAAGGGGTAAGAGGCAGTTCAGTAAATGAGCCATAACTTTTGATTGGGAAGGCCTTTGAAGACGAATTTTTTTTTGATTTTGGGTGTAGAGAGAATTCTGGAGCTGTTGGAGGTGTCTGCAGAGCCATCAGGGCATTGTATCTGCGAATTTTACAGCGCTTTTGACAGAGAAGTCATTAGGGCCAAGGGGAAACATTGCTGCATTGGGCTACCTTCCTCCAATGGAGGTGAATTTGTAGTCTATTTCTACTGATTTGGATGTTCTGAGTCTGTTTTAGCAGTCTGTTTTCTCATTGGAAAACTTTATACAGATGTAATTTTATTTGAAGCATTTAATCAAAAAAGGACTGAGCCTAATTAGAGGCTTTTGGACCAGCAGAGGTAGCCCAGAAGAGGGGTGAACCGCTTAAACAAACATATGCTGTTCATCTGTGTTTTATGGCTGTTAATTTCCAGAATTTGATTGCTTAAACAGTGAAATTTCATAAGCATGTTTTCCATAAACAAGGTTATACAGTAATCAAAATTGGTTGTTTTAACTTCAAACCTCTACACAACTATTGCAGATCATATACTCTTGTTTATTCACATTCAAAACAGAACCATGAACACTTTGAATTTACAAATTAAATACTTTCATTGATTCTGTTATTAGTGTTTATTTATTATTTCCTTAGACAGAGTCTGAAGAGGGCCAGGTAGCCTTTGGAACTCACCCTCTTTTTAGAGGTGACATGTCCAGTGAATGCCCCTTCAGTCCATCTCTGTATGGGAAATAGTTTATTCTCACAATTTCAGATCATTTGAAAATATTGGAAAATGGATACCTTGCACAATTAAACAAGTACATTCCATTTTCAGATCAAATAGTCAACCCATGAATCCTTTTCTGCATTGATTCAGCCTCAAGATCGTCATCCTCGGCTTTATGCCACCTTTAGTGACTGTGGAATGCTTTGAATAGCTCAAACCGCCATAAAACCTACAAAAACCAATAAACTTGTTAAACAAAACCTGCGCGAGGGCTTGAACTACTTCAGAGGCTCGAGGGAGGCCAAGGAGCGATGTGGAGGAGGAATATGCACAGAAGGGGTCTCACAAATGGAACCAGGAAGAACAATGGACCTCTTGAAGATTTTTCACAAAATGGTGGAAGAGTGGTTTTGCAGAAAACCAAAGGTGGTTTTCGCGTTAAGAACAGGTGGTAAGTGGTATTGGCCAAAGTCAACGCGATATGGCTTTGGAGGTGATATGTAACACTGGCAAAACCACCTATTTCGTGTTCAAAATGCATGGAAGGGGGGGTGGATGAGTTTGTGCACGATAAAATCCTGGCCGTCCAATCTATGAGGAGATGTGCAGATCGACGGTCAGTGCGTCGCGCGATACAACACCAAGGCATGGGGAGAGGTTGGAGCAGGGCTAGGGTTAACTGAGTTCTGGGCTGTTCGATCTGGGGGGCAGATTAATGGTTGAGATTAACTGCGGGGGGACTGGGGAGTACGGAGGGATTTTGGGGCCAGGGGCCTCTGCAGTGAATGCGAAACGGGGAAAAATGCTAGTCGTTGGATTAGGAGAAGATCTGTTGTGGTTCCTATGTTTTGGCAGGTATGGCAATACCAAAAGATAAGACAACATCAAACCAATTTGGGACCTCAGGATCTAGCCCTCCTAGGTCCAGAGAGGGATCTCTCTATAAAGGGAAAAGAAATGTATGTCTTTGAAGTTCAGTTTAAGGTATTAGGCTAGTTATAAGGCACAAGGGTTGTCGGTTTGTTTGTTTGTTTGGTTGTTGTGAAACATGAAAGAAGGGTTCAATGTGAGGTAAAGAAGTGAGCAAAGAAGGATTTTAGGCAATGGGGAGACAAATTCAAAGAACACTCAAGACCATTGGGCAATGGAATCATAAAAGGGTTTACTTGCTATTCAATATCCAAGGCTTTCAAATGGGCTAGTCATCTAAAACAGAGGATCTTTTAAAGATGATAGTATGGGATGAAATGATAAGGAATGAAGGTGAATGACAAGGAAACCATCCAAGGTGACCACCTTAAGAGCTAATCTAGGGACAGGGCATGCCTTAACCATTTGTGATCAAACTCCTAAAGAGGCTAACTCTTCAGACAATAGGAAACATTAAAGATTTAACACAAAGGTGAAGGCCTGAGATCAGAGAAAGGCTTTGAACTTTCAATGCTTTGACATTCCACTTAAGAGAACTTAGAAAGGTTTAACAGTTAGAGAAGGACTCTAGTGAGACAGAAATAACTCAAGTCTCCCAGCATCCCAATTCTTTCAATTAAAACCAGACAAGAACATCTAAGAACAGATTCTAAATTCATGCATCAGTAAGCAGGGAAAACCAACTACTATATTGGCTAAATTATCTTGAACTAGTTCTCATATTGCACAATTTGTAGAAAACATCAAAGATAAGAAGAGCAGGAAGCATTAGGGTACCATGCTAGGGTATATCCTAAGCCAGATTTCTGATTCTTACCAGAGAAATGAAATGTAATGAATTACATAAGGAAAACAAAGACAAAGATAGAACACATCACCGCTGCTTTAAATCAGAATCCAAATAAATTTCTTGTCATATTAAAGAGCAACACTAGTCATATACAACATTGCCCAACAACTTGATATTCAATATGAAATCATCTCCTCGACCTATTTTACAACTTATGCACACAAAAATATATCTCAAGAGAAACAGCTTACTATCCACGGTTATGCGATCAACCCCTTACAATGTATTTTCTCATGAGCTTTATAGCTGAAAGAGAGGTAGAGAAGGTAGATAGAACTTTAAATGAAACATTAAAATAGAAGTAGAATAGTGCTTGAGGCCCATTCTTCTTTAATATCCATGCATTGATTTTCAGTACTCTTTGGATGAAAGAGTGGTCTTCGACAGGCTGATCATAACTTCATAGGTATGCTCCTTGACGTATTTTTCGGCTGTTTGTACTCTGTAGTACTCTAGGACAAGACAGGAAGATAAATGACTTTTAGGCCTACTATACTGCACAACAAATGCTCTGGCAATATTAGGACTTTCTGTCAGGGTGGAGATCTTCTCAGGAACTCGATGTAGAATAAAAAACATTATGGGAACTTTGTCCTTTCTCGGGAAAGAAACTTCTGTTGATGTGAAACACTGACATGATTTGATTTTGTGCTTTTAGGCCTCATTAGGCCTTCTGTGTCAATCATAAGGTCTTCAATCCTGTACATTTTCCCTTTAAACACTAAATTAAAGCTCAAAATCTTCAATAATGGGCATTGAACCACTTTAATCCTTCACTGATACTCTTTGCCGCTTCTTTGACTGTCTTTGTCTGTGAATGTGCAGGTTTAATGGTGCTGGGGGTTTTCAACAGAGTTAATAACTCTGATTGGAATGAAACATGTGTTAAAAAACCCCCTCAAGAGTCTTTCCCTGCGATCTCTGGCTCTGAAAAAGCTTCTTCTGCGCTCTGTGTCACTATGACTGTGACTGTGAGCAACAACAGCGTTCACCATCTGTAACCCTACAAAACCCAAAAACATGTTAAGAAATCCATGCAAGAGTGGAGGTGGATGCTTGTGGAGATGGCAGCGCAGTAGTGAAAACAGTGGCTGTAGTGGAGAAACGGTGGAAATCATGAAGAATGGCGAAAAACTGTTATGCTGGTGGTCTGGTGAAGAAATGGTTATGGACCGTCCGATTAGATCAGATGGAGGTGATCGATGACGGAGATTTGCTGGTGGAGATGCTTTAGAGGTTGGGCGAAGAAACTTAACTTTAATGTTAAAACACCAAATTTCTAATGCTCAGTGGAAGAAATAACTCTCAATGTAAAACATAAAGTTTTGACTTTTGTGTGAAATACACAGGAAAAAAATGAAAATTAAATGAAATGGGGCTTTAGATGGTGGGACCCGGTCAGTGGAGGGTGATTAAACATGGACCGTTAGATCTTAGGAGGAGATCAACGGTGGAGAATTACTTCGATGAAACTCTGTGGGAGTCCGATGAAAAAACATGAATGGGAACGCAATGCAGTATGAGCCGTTGATCAGGATCAGATCAACGGTCGGGATTGAATGATGGGCTTTCGGAGGCAGTGGAGGGGAAGTGGTTTTTAGGAGAAAACAACTGATTTCGCGCTATTTGGGAGTGGTTTTGAAAATCTCCCAAAGGAACGTGATATACGTCATTGCACGACACATGGCAAATCAAAACCGCCCATATCACGCGATTTTGAAGCGTTAAAGCCTGGATACCAGAATAACGTGATATGCACGCTGACCGTTGGATGAGGAGCGACGAGATCCGATGGTGAAGGATGGAGCGCGATATGGGAAAGTGCACGGTCGGTTAGGTGGAGAAAGGTCAAAGGCGGGTTAAATCTGGGCTGTCAAATCTATGGAATGAATGGTTGAGATCAAATGAGGAGGCGGAAGCAAAAGGATTAAGTGAATGGGTGGGAGAAAAGAGGGTCGTCGGATCAATCAGGATGGACGGCTGTGATCTAATCACATCGGAGAAGGGCAGGGGCCACAACTCCGATGGCTTTAAACTTACGATTGCATGCGGACTGTTGGATCAACAGAAGATCAACGGTGAAGATTGTTTCGAAGGGAGAGAGATGGAGGGCAAAGGAACGGAGGGCGATCCAATCCTGGCCGTTGGTTCTTGTGGATTCAACGGCCAGGATCCAATCGGGAGTTGGCCAATCAGAGGAAACAAAAAGGTGGTGCATTAAGATCTTCCGATTGGCGATGGTGCGATTGGCGCTTGAACGTCGGATTACAAGGGAAATCAACGATCAATATTTAATCAGGGATCGATGAAAGGTGTTGGTGGTGGCATGGTGTGAGATCGGCACTGGCCGTTAGATCTGTATGGATCGACGGCTGGGATCGCAGCGGGGGTCTTCAGATCAAAATACAATCGCATCAAAAGATTTCAAGAAACAAAGGGAAATGCACACACGGAGAGCTCCGATTGCGATAAGCGCCCGGGGCCTTAGCACTTAGTTCCAGCGCTGGGTTCTATGAGGTGAAAAGGGGCTAGGGGATGGCCGAAAGGGGCTTAATCCTGTTATGTAAAAAGGGGATTTTTAAGTGAAAATGAGGATTTTTAAGGCTTAGAGAAGGGTTCTGGTAGGTAGAAAAGGAGGTTTTTAAACCAATAAAAGGGGTTTTTAGAGGTTTAGAGGGGAATTTGATGCTTTGGAGGGTTAATGAAGGGATTTTTGGGGGAAATTTTGAGAAGGAAAAAGGGGTTAAAATGGGAAATTTGCAGGGATACAAGGGAGCAGATGGAGGCTTTCTTGAGCATAATTTTTTTCACAAACAGAGAGGATTTTTTTATGGAAACAGCAGTGAAGACCTTTTAAAAGGCAAAAAGGCACACAGAGGCTTCAAGAATGATATGTTTTTAGAGGAAATGTATTTCTTGAAGGCTCAAAAAAATATTTAGCCACTTGTTTGCTTGACAAAAATTTATAGGGGGCTAACAGTGGCTCCACATGGGGATGGCATCTTCTTGAAGATGTCAAGAACTTCAGAAATATTCTTTGGAAAGTAGGCCAGATGCCTGATCTTTGTACCATCTTTTATTCTTTGATTTAGCTGCTACAAACATGATGGATATTAAGTCAGCAGAAACATTCCCCAAACAATCTACCTACCCATCCTACAGTACTAACATTTTTTCTTCAAGGCGCATTTGAATTTGCAGACCTTTCTTCATCATTTTTTATTGAAAGCAGAAACAAACTAATCTAATTCTACCCTTATTCCTCCATGAGACCAGATTAAACAGTTAACCTCATAGCTTCTCTACCTAATCTAATATCTACTAGGATTAAACTGTCTAGCAGATTTCATTGTCTACATTCTACAACAGAAATTTAAAAACATTCAAACCAGGATTAGACAGTCTGGTTTGCTGGGGGTCCATGGCATAAAGACAACTGCACATGAATTGAACTTTGCAGAAAATTGGAGCCAAAATTTGTGAAGGCTTGAAACTGTGAAAATTTGAAGCATCCTTCTTTTTCTTTGTGACTCAAGTTTTGAGCTTGTTAGGGTCACTTTCTTCTTCATTTCAGCTCTGGTTTTGAGCTTGTTAGAGCTGATTCTTCTTTCTTCTTTGCTGGTTCAGGTTTTGGTCATATTAGAATTAGCTTCTTTACTCTTTTGGCTCAGGTTTTAAGCTTGTTTGAGCCATTCTTTGGAACTTCAGAGGTTCATGTTTTGAGCATGTATGAACCTCTCTTTACTCTCTTTTTTGAAACACTTTCCTCTTTTTTCTTTAAAACAAAACACAGGAATGGTATTTACAATGGAAGTGAAAACTTTAAACTGGAACTTCAGCAGTAGTAATGCTTGAGAATCTTGCCATTGATAGGACCCCCAAACAGATCTGTACCATCTAACTCTTGCAGAAAAAAGGCACTTGGACCAATGGTGGATTGGATGATGTAAGGACCCTGCCACAAACTATCAAATTTGTCATGTTTCCCTTTGTCTTCTCTCCTAGAGTCCCACTTAAGAACCTTATCTCCAATTTTGAAGTCACAAGCTTTTGTTCTTTTATCAAACAACTTCTTTATGTTTTCTTGCACCTTCAGAGCTCTGTTGTAGACTTCTTCTCTTGTCTGTTGGAGATGTATAGTTTGATTTATCCTCCTTACCATGTTGTCCTCTTATGTCTGTATCTCTTGTACCAATTTAATTACTGGTACCCCTAGGCTAGTAGGAAACATTGCCTCTGTTCCATAAACAAGCTGATATGGAGACATACCAATGGATTTCTTTGTTGTTAACCTGTCAACCCACAAAGCATGCACTAATTTGCTATGCCATAACTTCTTATTCACTTCAAGCAGCTTTTTGATTATGGTCACCAAGCTTTTGTTTGATGATTCAGCTAACCCATTACCTTGTGGGTAATAAGCAGTTGAATGACCAAGTGCAATTTGATACCTATGACAAAAATCAATCATCTTCTTGGACCCAAAAGCAGCAGCATTATCAGTGATGACCTTCCTAGGGCAGCCAAATCTAGAGAGGATGTGGTCTTCAAGGAATTTAATAATAATAGAATCAGTGGCATTCCTATAAGGTATGGCCTCTATCCATTTTGCGAAATAGTCTATGGTTGTGAGAATCCATTTATTTTGGGCTGAGGAAGTAGGATGGATCTCACCTATGAAATCTAGGCCCCACTGTTGGAAGGGAGCCTTAACAGTGATAGGTTGTAATGGTAAAGGGAGGAGCTTTCTTTTTCCCTGAAAGATCTGGCACTTATGGCAGGAAATTATCATTTTGTGGATGTAATTGAAGAGTGTAGGCCAGTAATAGCCAGCTCTGAGTATTTTGTTAGTAGTGGCTTTCCAATTTAAATGGCCTCCACACTCTCCTGCATGGAACTCATGTTTAATCCTCCCTGTTTCAGTTTCAGGCAGACATTTAAGCAGCAAAACATTTGCATTTTTCCAGTATAAACATTCATTTAAAATGCAATAGTTTCTAGCCTTTAACTTTAGGAACCTTTCCTTAGTCTTTGATAATTCAGGAGGAGCATTAAGATTTGTAAGCACATACAGGATGTTTGAATACCAAGGAGAGTTTTGAAATTGTTCTTCAATAGTAGGATCAGGAAATCCTTCATGTTCATCCAGGGCATCTACCATGTTAATGTCAAGGGCTTATAGGTTAGATTCAGCCATCAGTTGAGCTAAGTCCTGACCTTTGATAAGTTTTGTGTGTTTTATTTCCAGGTCATACTCTAATATTACAGCAATCCATTTTCCCCTCTTTCCATCGGGATCTTGGGACAAAATGTCTTTAACCGCTATGTTAGGCATGTAGGCAATGGTGTGAGAATGCAGAATATACACCCTAAAGTCTTTTAAGGCATTTACCAAGGAATAGGCCTGTTTTTCCATTATGTTATATTTCAAGGGTTCATCCCTCAGAGCCTTGCTGAAAAAAGCGATAGGCTGTTCATGGCCTTCTGGATTTTTCTACATAGGACTGCAACCACTGTATGCTCAGAGGCAAAGGAGAATATAAGGAAGTATTTTGAAAAATCGAGGCTGATTAAGACTGGTGCCCAGGTGAGTGCATGTTTAACTAATTCAAAGACTTTTTGGCTTCTACAATCCACTTAACTCCCACTCCTTTCTTAAGCATTTCCGTCATATTTCATGCGAGTTCCGCTAAGTTGGGAATAAACCTCCTTAAGAAGTTAATTTTCCCAATAAAAGACTGCAGTTCTTTTATGTTTCTCGGGTGACTAATCTGTAGTATTCCCTCAACTCTTTTCGAGTCTATTTTGATCCCATTTTCGGATATAATATGGCTAATAAGCTTACCTTCTTGAAGGCCAAATACAGTCTTCTTGGGATTTAAAGATATACCGAACCTTCTACATTTCTCAAAAACTCATCTCAGATGTTTAAGGTGCTCTTCATTAGTCTTGGAATAGACTGTTATGTCATCAAGATAAATGACAATGAAGTGACCTATTTCCTCTGAAAAGGCTATGTCCATAGCTCGTTGGAAGGTTGCACCAACGTTCATTAGTCCAAAGGGCATCTTTACGTACATAAAAGTGCCGCATGGAGTGGTGAAAGTTGTCTTTAGCTGATCTTCTGGGAGTACTAAAACTTGGTTATAACTTGAAAAATTGTCTAATAGGGAGATCCTTTTAGAGCCAACTACCCTCTGTAGGATGCGCTCCATCTTGGGTAAGGGGTAATTGTTCTTAAGTGAATCTCTATTAAGGTTTCTAAAATTGATGCACAGTCTGATCTCTCCCGTCTTTTTCCTCACAGTTACAAGGTTGGAAACCCAATCAGAAAACCTCACAGGCACTATGATTCCTACCTCATACATTTTCTTGATTTCCTTTTCAACTAGAGGCAGTTGCTTTGGGTTGATTCTATGCAGTTTCTGTCTGAAGGGCTTTTGGTTTTCTTTCAGTGGGATCTTGTGCTAGATGATGTCTGTATTATAGGCCTTTAAGTCATCGTAGCTCCTAGCAAACACATCAATAAACTCCTTAAATAAGTCAATGTATTTCTTTTTCATGTCTACTGGCAAGGATTTGGCTAGTTTAATCATCTTAGGCTTATCCTCGGTGCCTATATTGCATTCCTCAACGTCAGAATCTGAGTGTTCTATAGTGGGTTTCTTTGCTACATCATTAAAATAAAAAAGGTCCTCTAAAGGTGCCAGTCCTCTGGGTATATTCTTATCTTTGGACTGCAACACCTATATTTCTTCTTTTTCTACGTTCTTGTACTCTTCAGTTTGAGTTCCAAGTTCTTCAATTAACATGTTTATTTCTATGTTGTGGGGTGATTTTTCTTCATTAGGGGGCTCTTCACTCAGGCAGCTTTCCTCAGATTTAGATTCTGAATCAGAGAATTCAAACTCATTCATGCCAAGCAGGAAATCCTCTATCTGTTTCTCGCCCTCAAAGACTTGCCAATACTTCTCATTATCTGGCATTGCAGGTCTATATTTTGTTTGAATGATGATCTATTTGTCACTGGGTGATTTCTGATATGAACTAGCTACGCAATCTAATCCATTTGCAATAATGTTCTTACTCCTAGGAACAAACACGAGCTCTTTTTCTACAAAGGTTTTCACCAAATCCATGGCATCATTCCTATATGCCCTCAATCTAGGATGCTTTGCAGTGTACTCTCCATTCACTTGTTTGATGACTAATTCAGAGTCTCCATGTACAGCTATCCTTTGGGTTCCTAGATTTTTCAATAGGTTGAGTCCTAGGATGAGAGCCTCATACTCTATGATATTGTTTGTACATTTAAAATCTAGCTTGAAGGCATGACTCTCAACATAGTCATTCTCAGTATTATTTAGCCACACTCTAGCCCCTGCATTCTTCCTAGTGCAAGACCCATCAAAGTTCATCCTCCATAAGGGATTTTTTACAAGTTTATCATCATTTTCCTCCCTAATGTTGGGTTCACCATTATGTTGTATTATGGGGTCTGCATCAGGCTGTGCAGAGTTTTTTTCTTCAAGATTCTCATGGAGTTTAGAGTGGTGAGTAATCTGCAGTTTGCAGTCTTGGTTTTGTTCACTTTGAGTTTATAATTCAGTGCACTGTTCTAACGTTTCTCCCTCATTTTCCTCTATATCTAGAGTGGCCAATATGTTAAGATCTGTGGGCTCTACTCTATTGTTTGCATCTCTGTCTTTTAGCTCTGTCTCATCTATGGATCATTATTGAAAAGGATAAAAGAGTCCATATCTGTGTGGACAGAGTATAGAGGTGAATTTTCAGGTTTTTCAGGGCTTCTAACCATAAAATTCATTTGTGCCTCTCTATACAGTCTCCTAAGCTGGCTAAAGACAGGGATTGTGGCATATGACCCATCCATTTGCATTGTACCTTGTAGCTTGGCTCCCCATGACCTGGACAATAACATGCCATACTTAGGTGGCACATCTGCCACTACAACATCCATAACCATGCATTTGGTTGGGATCTGAGTCAGATTCACACATAGATCTTTGATTAAGCCATGGCACTTCACTCTGCTAGAGTCGAATGAATATAAATCCTTATAGGGTCGGTTATCTCTAGGCCTAACTTTTCCATAATTACCTTGGGCATAAGGTTGTGTGAAGCCCCAGAGTCATGCATTGCGTTGTGAAGGATTTTGTCATGGATATTGAGGCTGATATAAAAAGGAGGTACTACCCCTTCCTGAAACTTCCCTTCTATCTTTGGACCAAACAGAAGGGTTGGTTGAGCATCACTTAAATTGGCAGTGTCATTGTTTTCTCCTAGATTTAAAGCTTTCAAAATTTGACCTTTGTATGCATATTGGGTGGCCAACTCAGTGAGAGGCACTGAAATTTTGATTTTGGCTATCTCACTTTCCAGATTGAAAGGATATGGACTCTTTGAAAGGCTCAATTCTATTTTATTGGCCACCATTTTATTGACAGAATCAGATTGTTGATTCTCACTATGTACAATGTTTGAAGCTGTTTTATCAAGAACATTAGCTGCAGTGCTAGTGCTGCTAGTTTCTTGACCTTGTTTATCAGTATTTTGGCTGTCCTTCTCTTTGTTTTTCCCAGAACTCTCAGCTACTGATTTGTTACTTTCAGCAGTCACTTTAATAGTTTTCTCAGGTCTCTTTTTAATGGTAATCTCAGAGGTTTTTGGTTTGGAAGTGTCTAAGCTCTTCTTGCTCCTAAGTTCATACTGTTCTCTGACCTGCATAATGGCATTTTCAAAACCCAACCTGTAATCCTCAGATTCCAATCCTTCCTCATCCCAATGTGAGTATGAGGACTGATTGTCTTCTGTGGAACATGTGTGGATCGATTTGTCTACTTCCACCATGTTTATTGTGGTTCACTTGGACTCTTCTATTATCCCCTCATCCTCATCAAGGAAATTCTCTTGAAATGGGGGTATGACTTGTTGATCAGAGTCTCTCTGTCTGTTTGGGGGAATGTTTCTCCTAAAGTTCTAGTTCTGGTTTTGATTTTGGTTTCTGTTCTGATTACTGACTGTGACAACCATTTTCTCCATCATTTTCTCTAGCCTTTCCATGTTTTTGGCTAGGCTGTCATACTTGGGATCAAATGTGGAAGCTGATGTGTCATCCCTATACGTTACCTTCTTCTCAGCCCTCATTCTAGCTCTTTTTTCAACCAAGGTTGCCTCAATGCTCACTGCTCCTTTTTTCATGTCTTCCATTGTGTTGTAATCTCTCTCCCTAAGCTGGTAGGCCATGTCAGCATCAAATCCTTTAGGGTATTTCACTAAGATCATTCCTTGGGGAGGTTTCATATGTGGTGGAAGAGCATTGTAGACATTGTTAAATCTGGTAGAATAGTCATGGACACTCTCCCCTACATTTCTTTTGAGATTATTTTATTCTGCTAAGATTTGAAGAGGGTTACTTTTGACTTCCCATTTGTTTGTGAAGGTTTGATGTAAAGAGGGAAGGTCATTGATGCTATTAGGAGGTAGGCCTTTAAACCACTTCTTCACTTCTCCTTCTAAATTCTGAGCAAAGATCCTCAACTTAACAGTTTCATCTTCAATTTCCATATAGTCAAAGGCATCTTCCATCCTATCTACATGATGTTGAGCCGTGGTAGAATCTTTCTCAGTGAAGTGAGGGATTTTTGACTGATAATCATTTGGTAGTGGAGCCAAACGCTGTGGTAACACTAGAGGTGCATACCAGGCTGCCATGATGGTGTTTTGGGGAGGTAAATGATTGGCTTGTGTAGCAGGTATATGGATGGCAGAAATGCTAAGACCAGCAGCAAATTATTGAGCTGATTTAGGGTGATAGAGGCCCAAGTTCTGAATGAAATGAATATCCAGAGGTGTAGATGGAGGGGTCTCTCTATCCCTAATATGTTGACCACTATGAGATGGTGAACTTAGAGGCTCAAAGTCTACTTGGTCTATATTACTGAATGACTTAGTTCTTGGTAAATATTTGGGTGATTCTAAGTCAAAATGAGTGTCTAATAGAGCTTTAAATTGTTCTGGTGCAGAATTAGCTTTATGGATGGGTCTGATAATAGTTGGTTTTCTAGGGGTGGGAGATTTCCTAAGAATGCTCTCAGGGTTGTCAACTATTCCAGGTGGGTTTGGGTTAGGATAAGCTCTTGTGTGAATGGTTCTTGAAGCTAGTATGTTTGTCTTCTTAACAAAGAAGCTTAATCCTGTGTGTTTCTTCTAATATGGCTGATGTTGTAATGGAAACTGGTCTCCCAGTGGAGTCTTGTGAAACCAAAATAATCAACAGGCCTACTGATCACGAGTGGAGTCTTTAGTCATTAAGGAACTGTGGAGTTGCCAGGTGGAAGTTTTAGAATGTTCTAAAGGAGATTTACTGTCCACCACAGTGTTTAATACCAAACTAACCAGAGATTATGGGTTTGATTCCCCAGCGGAGTCACCATTATGTTGGGGTTCCTATGTTTTGGCAGGTTTGGCAATACCAAAAGATAAGACAACATCAAACCGCTTTGGGACCTCAGGATCTAGCCCTCCTGGGTCCAAAGAGGGATCTCTCTATAAAGGGCAAAGAAATGTATGTCTTAGAAGTTTAGTTTAAGGTATTAGGCTAGTTATAAGGCACACAGGTTGTTGTTTGTTTGTTTGTTTGGTTGTTGGGAAACATGAAAGAAGGGTTCAATGTGAGGTAAAGAAGTGAGCAAATAAATATTTTAGGCAATGGGGAGATAAATTCAAATAACACTCGAGACCATTGGGCAATGGAGTCATAAAAGGGTTTACTTACTATTCAATATCCAAGGCTTTCAAATGGGCTAGTCATCTAAAACAGAGGATCTTTTAAAGATGATAGTATGGGATGAAATGATAAGGAATGAAGGTGAATGACAAGGAAACCATCCAAGGTGACCACCTTAAGAGCTAATCCAGGGACAGGGCATGCCTTAACCGTCTGTGATCAAACTCCTAAAGAGGCTAACTCTTTAGACAATAGGAAACATTAAATATTTAACACAAAGGTGAAGGCCTGAGATCAGAGAAAGGCTTTGAACTTTCAATGCTTTGACATTCAAATTAAGGGAACTTAGAAAGGTTTAAGAGTTAGAGAAGGACCCTAGTGAGACAGAATCAACTCAAATCTCCCAGTATCCCAATTCTTTTAATTAAAACCAGACAAGAACATTTAAAAATAGAT
This sequence comes from Pinus albicaulis, assembly GCA_034641835.2. Classification (NCBI taxonomy): domain Eukaryota; kingdom Viridiplantae; phylum Streptophyta; class Pinopsida; order Pinales; family Pinaceae; genus Pinus; species Pinus albicaulis. The sequence goes on along the minus strand of JAXQQM020066285.1, from coordinate 47,153 downwards.
TCTAAATTCATGCATCAGTAAGCGGGGAAAACCAACTACTATACTGGCTAAATTATCTTGAATTAGTTCTCAGATTGCACAATTGGTAGAAAACATCAAAGATAAGAAGAGAAAGAAGCATTAGGGTACCATGCTAGGGTATATCCTAAGCCAAATTTCTGATTCTTACCAGAGAAATGAAATGTAATGAATTACATAAGGAAAACAAAGACAAAGATAGAACACATCACCGCTGCTTTAAATCAGGATCCAAAGAAATTTCTTGTCATATTAAAGAGCAACACCAGTCATATAAAACATTTTCCAACAGCTTGATATTCAGTTTGAAATCATCTCCTTAGCCTATTTTACAACTTCTGCACACAGAACTATATCTCAAGAGAAACAACTTACAATCCACGGCTATCCGATCAACCCCTTACAATGTATTTTCTCATGAGCTTTATGGATAAAAGAGAGGCAGAGGAGGTAGATAGAACTTTAAATGAAACATTAAAACATAAGTAGAAGAGTGCTTGAGGCCCATTATGCTTTAATATCCATGCATTTATTTTCAGTACTCTTTGGATGAAAGAGTGGTCTTCGACAGGCTGATCATTACTTCATAGGTATGTTCCTTGATGTATTTTTCAGTTGTTTGTACTCTGTAGTATTCTGGGATAAGAAATGTAGATAAATAAATTTTAGGCTTGCCATACTATATAACAAGTGCTCTGGAAATATTAGGACTTTATGTCAGGGTGGAGATCTTCTCAGGAACTCAATGTAGAATAAAAAACATTATGGGAACTTTGTCCTTTCTCGGGAAAGAAACTTCTGCTGATGTGAAACATTGACATGATTGGATTTTGTGCTTTTAGACCTTCTGTGTCAATCATAAGGTCTTCAATCCTATACATTCACCCTTTAAACACTGAATTAAAGCTCAAAGTCTTTAATAATGGGCATTGAACCACTTTAATCCTTCACTGATACTCTTTGCTGCTTCTTTGATTGTCTTTGTCTGTGAATGCGCAGGTTTAATGGTGCTGGAGGTTTTAAACAGAGTTAATAACTCTGATTGGAATGAAACATGTGTTAAAATACCCCCGCAGGAGTCTTTTCCTGTGATCTCTGGCTCTGAAAAAGCTTATTTTGCGCTCTGTGTCACTATGACTATGACTGTGAGCAACAACGGCTTTCACCATCTGTAACCCTGCAAAACCCAAAAACATGTTAATAAATCCATGCGGGAGTGGAAGTGGATGCTATGGATGCTTGTGGAGATGGCAGCGCAGCAGTGAAAACAGTGGTTGTAGTGGAGAAACAGTGGAAATCATGAAGAATGGCGAAAAATTGTTCTGCCAGTGGTTTGGTGAAGAAATGGTTATGGACCGTCCGATTAGATCAGATGGAGGTGATCGACGATAGAGATTTGCTAGTGGAGATGCTTTAGAGGTTAGGCGAAGAAAATTAACTTTAACGTTAAAACACCAAAGTTCTAATGCTGGGCGGAAGAAATAACCCTTAATGTAAAACGTAAAGTTTTCACTTTTGTGTAAAATACACAGGAAAACAATGAAAATCAAATGAACGGGGCTTTAGATGATGGGACCCGACAGGCAGAGTGCAATTATACGTGGACCGTTAGATCTCCGGAGGCGATCAACGGTGGAGAATTACTTCGATGAAACTTTGTGGGAGTCCGATGAAAAAACATGAATGGGAACGCGATGCAGTATGAGCTGTTGATCGGGATCAGATCAACGGTCGGGATTGAATGATGGGCTTTCAGAGGCAGCGGAGGGGAAGTGATTTTTAGGAGAAAACAACTGATTTCCTGCTGTTTGGGAGTGGTTTTGAAAATCTCCCAAAGGAACGCGATATACATCGCTGCACGACACGTGGCAAATCAAAACCACCCATATCGCACCATTTTGAAGCGTTAAAGCCCAGATGCCAGAATAATGCGATATGCATGCTGATCGTTGGATGAGGAGCGATGAGATCCGATGGTGAAAGATGGAGCGCGATATGGGAAAGTGCACGGTCGGTTAGGTGGAGAAAGGTCAAAGGCGGGTTAAATCTGGGCCGTCAGATCTATGGAATGAACAGCTGAGATCAAATGAGGAGGCGGAAGCAAAAGGATTAAGTGAATGGGTGGGAGAAAAGAGGGTCGTCGGATCAATCAGGATGGACGGCTGCGATCTAATCGTGTTGGAGAAAGGCAGGGGCCACAACTCTGATGGCTTTAAACTTGCGATTGCACGCGGACCGTTGGATCAACGGAAGATCAACGGTGGAGATTGTTTCGGAGGGAGAGCGATGGAGGGAAAAGGAAGGGAGGGTGATCCAATATTGGTCGTTGGTTCTTGTGGATTCAACGACCAGGATCCAATCAGGAGCTGGCCAATCAGAGGAAACGAAAAGGTGGTGCATTAAGATCTTCCGATGGGAAATGGTGCGATTGGCACTTGACCGTTAGATTACAAGGGAAATCAACGGTTAATATTCAATCGGGGATCGATGAAAGGTGTTGGTGGGGGCACGGTGCGAGATCGGCACTGGCTGTTAGATCTGTATGGATCGACGGCTGGGATCGCAGCGCGAGTCTTTAGAGAAAAATACAGTCGCATTGAAAGATTTCAAGAAACAAAGGGAAATGCACACACGACAAACTCTGATTGTGATAAGCACCCGAGGCCTTAGCGCTTGGTTCCGGCGCTGAGTTCTATGCGGTGAAAAGGGGCTAGGGGCTGGCCGAAAGGGGCTTAAGCCTGTTATGTAAAAAGGGGATTTTTAAGCCAAAATGAGGATTTTTAAGGCTTAGAGAAGGGTTTCGGTAGGCAGAAAAGGAGGTTTTTAAACCAATAAAAGGGGTTTTTAGAGGTTTAGAGGGGAATTTGATGCTTTGGAGGGTTAATGAAGGGATTTTGGGGGGAAATTTTGAGAAGGAAAAAGGGGTTAAAATGGGAAATTTGCAGGGATACAAGGGAGCAGATTAAGGCTTTCTTGAGCATAATTTTTTTCACAAACAGAGAGGCTTTTTTGATGGAAACATCAGTGAAGACCTTTTAAAAGGCAAAAAGGCACACAGAGGCTTCAAGAATGATATGTTTTCAGAGGAAATGTATTTCTTGAAGGCTCAGAAAAATATTTAGCCACATGTTTACTTGACAAAATTTTATAGGGGGCTAACAAGATCGACGGTGGAGATCGAGGGTATGGGGGGACTGGGGAGTATGGGCCACCTTGGTCGGGTGCCCCCGTAGTGAACTTGTGCCATCCGATCTGGGAGAGATCAGCGGTTAGAAATCCATCGGCAGGGAAAAACCATCGGGGGAAAGGAGACGGGAAGTAACGAGAATGAGATGGCCGATTGAGCACGGACCATCCGATCGGGTGCGATCAACGGCGGAGATTAAGTCGGGGAATCAGCGATCGGTGAGAACAGAAAAGGGAAGAAGAACCGGGGAAAGCAGGGATCGCCAATGGAGCGAGGACCGTTAGATCAAGGAGATCAATGGCTCAGATATATCGGAGCTTCGTATAAATAAAAAATGGGCGGGGGACGGCAAAACAATGAAATAACGCTGGCTATTGGATTTATAGAGGTCAACAGTGGAGAAAACATTGTTGTTTCACACACATGGATAAATGGTGTGGCGAAATGGGAAAATGCAATGAAGCGACCACCGTCAGATCAGGATGATCAATGGCTTGAATCATTTCGAATAATGGTAGGTATAAGGGTTTTGGACAGGAGAAAAGTTATACTGCGAAAGGGCGATGACCGTCAGATCTGGGAGAGATCAATGGTCAGGACTCTATCGGTGAAATAAACATCGTAGAGAAAGAATAGAGAAGGCAGATGGAAAAAGGAAAAGGCAAAGTGGGATGGCCGATGGGCGCTTAAGGCTCATATCGGGTGGTCACAGGCCTCGGTCTCATGGTGGAAAAAGGGCTAAGGGCTTAAGGCAAAGGTGCTTAAGGCCTGTTGTTAAAAAGAGTGGAATGGGCCTACAATGAAGGTTTTTAAAGCCTTTTCAAGGATTTCGATAAGGTGTAAAGAGGGGTTTTTTAACCAAATAAAGGGTTTAAATGGTTTAAAAGGAGATTTTGAGGAAGTGAAGGATAATTAAAGGGAAGAAAATGAGTGATATGGAGGGAATTACGAAGAGAAAATGAAGGAATGAAATGATGGAGATGAGGCTTTGAAAAATAGTTGTCTCTTTGGAAATAGCAGGATTTTAAGGTGAAAATATTAGTGAGATGGGTTCTTCTGAATAGAGAACATAACAGACTTCAAGGACTCACAAATTTGCTAAAATTTGTATCTTGAAGGCTAAAAATATCTGTTTTAGCCATCTTTGAATATGTCAAAATTATGGATGGCTAACAAATAGCAGTAGCCATCAGCATATTTTCCCCCACAACACAGGCTTATTGACCAGGTACTTTAAAGCTGAATGGTCTATGAAAATTTTGAAATGTCCTCCTAACAAGTAATGTCGATATTTCTGCAACGCGTAAACCATGTCCAATCCCTCCCACTCTGTCGTGTAGTTGCATTCCACTCTAGAGAGCTTCCTAATTGTAAAGGCAACCGACTGGTCAATATCTCCCTCCCCTAGCTGCGTAAGGACTTCCCCGAGAGCAATGCCCGATGCATGAACGTGAACATGAAATGCCTTCTCCCAATCCAAAAATATGAGAATAGGTGCAGAGACCATCTTTTCCTTCAGTAGCTCGAAGCTCTTTTGACATTCGTCATTCCAGAAGAAGGAAACATCCTTCTTGAGAAATTTTTCCATAAGGGCAGTAATAAGCGCATAGCCTTGAATGAATTTCATGTAGTAGCTCATGTGTCCAAGGATTGAGTGCAACTGTTTCTCCGTGGTTGGTACTAGAAAATTTATGATAACTACGATTTTGGCAAGATCTACATTAGTCCTTGCCGACAAACTATGTGGCCGAGCAAGATTTCGAAGGGTACGTAGAAGATACACTTCTTGATATTTAGGGAAATCTGGTGTTTCCAGCAGGCATCCAACAACATGCTCAAGTTTGAGACATGTGCCTTGACCAAGTCAAAGACAGTCCAGTCATTGAAATACACCTTGAGGAACTTGTGAAAGAAGTCTTTGAACACTATGACAACGACACGTGAGAAGATAGCAAGGGCATTTTTGATTCCAAACGACATGACAATATACTGAAAAGATCCCCACTCAGTGGAAAACATGGTTTTTTTGTGGTCCTTAGGTGTGATTCTTATCTAATGGTATCCTGAGAACCCGTTCGTGAAAGAGTATGCTTTCTGTCCTCCCACGTTGTCTAAGATTTCGTCTTAGAATGGTGTTGGGAATGGATCATGAATGCAAGCATCATTTAACTTGCGTAGGTCCACACAGATCCGAATCTCTCCCTTATTTTTTTTATCCTGAACCACCATTGGACTGACCCAGTTTGACTGTTCAACAGGTTCGATGATACCTGTAGCAAGCATTTTATCAAGTTCATCCTTGACCTTATGCTTATGCTTGGGGTTCAACCTATAAGGTCGCTGCTTTATGGGTTGTGCATCGGGTTTGAGACTGATATGCATGACCCCTAAGTCCCCCGTGATCCCCTTTAGCTCAGAAAACTTTGGAGGGATCCTGATATTCTGTAAGTAATTCAGCCACTTTACCTACTGTATTCTCATCCCAGTAGTCCCCAATCTTAGCCAACTTAGGGTGCTCTTTTGTCCCAATGTTGACTTCGCGCAGCTTGAGAGGCTTAGTGACATATAATTCCTATAGTGGAGATCCTTCAACGACGCACTCCCCTTCCGAATCTGGGATAGAGACAGACCGCAGATCATCTTCACCTTCCTCTCTTGCCAAGCTGGGATAGTTGACAATATCCTTCATTTGTGTTTCCCATGTCGACGTCCCAAATACTGCAGAAGAGCTGGTCTTGCCAAACACGAATGTATCTATGTCCTGCAGAGCTTCGTCAAGCGCCTCGAAACCCCCTATTAATCTGAATGTTCCTATAAAGTCATTCTTCAAAGTCTCCCAGTGGCGGGTGTGCTAGTGTACCTCCACATCTAGGTACCAGGCAGTGGGGATTGGACCCAACACATGAGTAAACAAGTGAACCCACTCTCATGTAGTTCGGTCACCCCACGCCTCCATTGATGCAACCACGTGTTCACGCAGATCCCTTGGGCCGAGGAACATCTTGACCCGTACCTCCGCCGGAGTCTCAAATCGCAAGAGCATCATGTCCCAACAATCCTCCCACTCCGGGAATGCTTCCTTATGTGTCTCCCACCATCGTGCAGGGGTTGCATGCATCGCTAGGTTAAGGACCCATAACCTCCATTCCCTGGGAACCTCGGCTTCAAATGCCCGCAAAAAGTCCCTGAAATTACCAGAACCATCGAAATAAAATAGATCTCTTACCTCTGAGGAGATGCATCAGAAGTTCTTCGTGATCTAAAGACATCACAGCGCAGAGACATCATGTAATCGGTTTTACCAATTCTCTATCTCCCCATCAGATCTGGAGAAACATTCTCTGTCCTTTTCCCAGCAGAGTACCCCCTCCACTGTGGGGTTGATCCAATCCTCATCTTGCATAGTCAACTTATAGATATGATCCACATCCTCTTTGTCATGCACTAGTTCTGTGTATCATTTGCCTTCCGCCGGATGTAATGGTACTATTACCCTTGTATCATTATTCTCGAATACCATGCTTTGCTTCCTTAGGTTAATGATGCCTCCCATATCGATGGCCCAATTGAAACCTCGGAGCACAGGGTAGGGGCTTGCATCTTCGATAATCTGAATTACTTCAAAGTCAACCCGAACCTTAACCCCTGCGATATCCACCATAATCTTTGATGGTCTTCACAATGGTATGATCTTCTGTTGATTGGCCATACGTAGCTGGATAGTGGACCATTCCAACTTAGGTTCCCCCATTCGTTTCCAAGTCTGTTTAGGTAATACATTCACATATGACCCTAGGTCCAAAATAACCCGATCCATCTCATACTCACCGATCTGCGCAGTCAACCGCATCTCCCTACCAGTGCATTTCTTATACCTATAGAGTTTGTGTACATCCTTGACTTCTAAAGGGAGGATAAGTCATGTTGCGTAGCTATCTATCAATGCCTAAAGATTTTCCACAACCTTTGGGTTGCGCAACAGCTTCATACATGCCTGTAAAAAGGGTCTGACCTCTTCATCTGCCTTGAGGTCCTCAGGCGGCTGCGAAGTAGATGCCTCTGCCTCAACAAAGTCTTTGCGAGCTGCGATAAATGTTTCTTTCTCCTTTTTTTGATCCAAAACTTCCTGTTTGCTAACTACTGGCCGGATCATAGGCTCAGTTGTAGTTTTCTCCCCAAGCCCTCCAGTGGCCATCCCACTACGTGGTACGACATTCACTCTTGGATCTTTGTCTCGTAGCTCGGCCTTAACCCTCTGCACATTCTGCGTAGGTGTTGGTTGCTTTTCCTAAATCTTCATTATCAAGACTGGACAGTCTTCAATTGCATGGGGAGAGGATGGAGCAGGGCTAGGGCGAACTGAGTTCTGGGCCGTTGGATCTCAGGGGGCCAGATCAAAGGTTGAGATTAACTACAGGGGGAATGGGGGGTACAGAGGGATTCGGGGTTGGGTGCCTCCGCAGTGAATGGAAAATGGGGAAAAAGGTTGGTTGTTGGATCAGGAGAAGATCGACGGTGGAGATCAAGGGTGCAGAGGGACTGGGGAGTATGGGCCACCTTGGTCGGGTGCCCCCGCAATGAACCTATGTCGTCCGATCTGGGAGAGATTGACGGTTAGAAATCCATCGGCGGGGAAAAAACATCGGGGAAAAGGAGACGGGAAGTAATGAAAATGCGATGGCCAATCGAGCACGGATCGTCCGATCGGGTGCGATCAATGGCGGAGATTAAGTCAGGGAATTGGCCATCAGCGAGAACATAAAAGGGAAGCAGAACCAGGGAAAGCGGGGATTGTCGATGGAGCGAGGACCGTTAGATCAAGGAGATCAATGGCTTGTTGAGATTGCAACAAGATGATGAGCTTAGTGGAAAGAAGTCGCCTTCACTAAGTGGACTCGCAGGCTATTTTTGGCGCAAAGTCTATTTTTAGACTATGTCTATTTTTAGATGTGTCGATCATATTCTATGAGTTGTAGGATGCTATTTGTGGATGGTTGGTAAAGGTGGAAAAATAGATGGACTTATATTTTTAGACATACTGGGCGGAATCTATTTCTAGATTGCCAGTCTAAAAATAGATATGTCGAATATTATTAGCTCTTAATAATATTTGGACTCTGAACATTATCTTATTCTCTTGGAGCACTTCAGTTAAGTGCACAGATGTGGCACAGGAGCTGATAGAAGGAATTACATTATTCGTGAGGGTTAAGTGGAGCTATTTCGTGGAGACTTCAGTTAGAACTCATGTGACAGAGTTTGGTGGAGTTGTGTTCAGTTTAACTCAGTTAGACACAGTTGAGCTAGTTGTATCTAGTCTAACTGATTGATACACTAGTGAGAGTGGTGTGAATTAATTATTAATTAATTCACTAATTAATAACTCATTAATCAACTGAAGAATACATCAGTTAACTACAGTGGATGGATAGTTTCAGTGGAGACCAGTGGAGAGGTAGGTGAAAGAGCAAGTGTGACTATTAGTTGTGACTATAGTGTTGCATGAGTTTGCACCACACATTGATGTAGATGCCAATGATGATTGCGCAATGCAAGCCAGGTGTATTTGAGTTCATTCAGAGCCCATATTCAGCAGGGATTGCATAGTAGAGGCAGGCTAGCAGGTGGCAAAGGATCGGTGCATGGATTTGCTAGATCTGGACTTGATTAGTGTGTAACGATTGTATTGTACTGAGATCTTGTGAGAAGCTTTGCATGAGGATTGTTACATGATCTCTATGACATATATTATATACAAATAGTTGGGGTTTTTAGCTTCAGGCTTTCTCGTAAATCACTGTGTTAATGTGTGTGAATTTTTATGGTTTTAATGTGTGCATGCAATTGATTTAATTTCAGCATATGATGATCAATGGTAGAAGAGATTATGTATTGTGCATGAAGTTAAAATAGTGTGTTATCAGGAGAATCTTGGATGTATAACATATCAGTTATATAATTTCTACATGGTATCATAGCTATATTGATCATTGGAGCAATTGCAAATCATTGAAGCGATTGAGTTTTGTGCTGGTGGAATTCGAATTTCCAGTAGTGTTTTCTTGGTGTCGAAGTTGAGATGTCTTTCAATGGATTGTGATTGGAATATGCCCTTGAGGGCAGCTCGAATTATATTGCATGGAAGGACAAGATGGAGGCAGTGCTGGAGGATAATGGGTTGAATGAGTTCATAGATGCAGAAATTCCAAAACCTGCTTCTAGCGATGTTACCGCACTTGACGCATGGCAAAAGAAGACAGCAAAATGTCGAAGGATTTTGTTGGAAGGTGTGAAGGATCACATAGTGTCCAACCTTCATGGTAAAGATTCTCCATTCTTGATGTGGAAAGCTTTGACAGACTTGTTCCAAAGCAAGAGTGACCAGAGGAAGTTGGTGCTCAAAGACAAGCTTAGGAAAATAAAAATGGAGAAGGGAAAAAGTATACCCAAGTACCTCACGAAGTTTGTCCAGTGCAGGGATGAGCTGGGAAGTGTGGGGGTTACTGTAGATGAAGAGGACTTGGTGAGCTTCGCTCTCCTTGGGCTTCCGAAGAGTTGGCATTCCTACGAGGACTCTGTCAATGGTCAGGAGAAACTGCCAGAATGGGAGTGACTTTGGTCGGATCTTGTGCAGGAGGAGATAAGGCGGAGTACCAGGGATGGATCTTCATCGAAGAATGAAGATGAAGAAAATTTCGCTTTGGCTGCCAAAGCAAGGAAGGGAAGAGCAAGAAAAATACTTCTCAATCTGGTGCGAAAGGCAAGAAGTAGGACATGTCCAAGGTGAATTGCTTTCACTGTCACCAACATGGACATTACGCCACTAATTGTTCACAAAAGAAGAAAAATAAGCAGGCTGCTAGATCTGCAGCTGGAGAGGCCTTAGCCTCGCAGTTTGAGCTAGATTTTTCACTGATCGCATGCTTGGTCTCAAGTGTGATGGGTTCAGTTTGGTTTCTTGACAGTGGTGCATCTTTTCATATGACCGGAGACAAAGATTTGTTTACTGATTTGGATGAGAAGGAACTTGGAGTGCACATCGAGATGGGCGATGATGGTAGATACAGTGCGACTGGTATCAGGACCATTTCCTTTGAGAGGGAGTCTAGTAAACCTTTCATATTGAAGGATGTCATGCATGTTCCAGGATTGAAGAAGAATCTGATCTCTGTGGCTATGTTGGAAGACAAGGGATATGATGTTGTCTTTAGCAAGGGAAAGACTTTCCTACACAGTAAGGAAACTAGTGAAACCCGGAGGATAGGGGTTCGAGTTAAGAACCTTTATCAGTTGCAGGTAGATGGCTACACAGCAATGGCAGGCAAGGTGGAAGGAGTGGTGAGCCAGGATGAGGGTGAGCTATGGCACAAGAGATTGGGCCATCTTCACCATGGCACTTTGAAAATTTTGCAGCAGATTTCTACTAGGCTTCCCAAAGGTACACTTGCGCAGTCAGATCAGTGCAATGGATGTACTTTGGGAAAATTTGTGAAAGCCACCTTTCATGAGAAGGATAGTCGTGCCACGACGATCCTTAAGAGAATTCACATAGATGTGTGTGGACCTTTCTCAGTAGCTTCAACAACAAAACACATGTATTATGTGATATTTGTTGATGACTTTTCTCGTAAGTGTTGGATCTTCTTCATGTAGAAGAAGAGCGAGACATACTCAAAGTTCTGTGAGTTCAAGGCACTGGTGGAGAAAGAGTCGGGGAAGTAGGTGAAGGCTCTTAGGAGCGATAATGGTGGTGAATTCATCTCTGGCAAATTCAAATACTTTTGCAGTGCAGAAGGAATTCGAAGAGAGCTCATAGCGCCTCATAACCCACAATAGAATGGGGTCGCAGAGCAAAATAATAGAACGATCGTGGGTGCTGCACGGGTGATGTTGCATGATCAGGGCCTTCCCATACACTTGTGGGTTGAGGCATGCAACACTGTGGTTTATGTCCAAAATCGTTGTCCTCATAGAGTACTTGGCATGAGTACACCCGAAGAGGCGTTTTCTGGTAAGAAGCTTGATATTTCTCATTTGAAGATTTTTGGCTCACCTGTTTACATTCATGTGACGAAGGATACCAGGAAGAAGCCGGAGCCGACCACAGAGGTTGGGATATTTGTGGGGTACACTAATACACCCCCACAACTATCGTGTGTATTTTCTAGACAGTCGGAAGACTGTTGTGCGACGGGATATCAAATTTAATGAGGATAAAGCCATGAAGTGTTCGCTTGAGAGGTAGCCACACTTGCATGCAGATGAGGAGCTATTAGTTCCTAAGGATGAGCCTCAGGATGTGGATCAGCCACAAGAGGAGGTTCATGGAGTGGAAGAAACCACTCATGCAGCGCCAAACATCAGAGGGCGGAAGCGCACTACAGAAGCTAAGCAATTGAATCTTGATGCAAAGAAGATTGTAGGAGCACCTACATCACAACACAGATAGAGACAGTCACCTGACCGATATACTGGATACATGGCTCTGATGAGCAAGTGTATGGTGACAGAGCCATCCTCTTTCGAGGAAGTTGTGGAGGACCTTGCATGGGTAGATGCCATGGTGGAAGAGTATGATTTGATTGTCAGAAACATTACATGGGAGATTTTCCCAAGGCCAAAAGGGAAATCAGTGGTAGGTTCGAGATGGATCTACAAAGTGAAGCAAGCTGCTGACGGGAGCATTGAGAAGTACAAGGCAAGATTTTTTTCCTGGGGCTTCTCACAGATTGAGGGGATTGACTATGAAGAAACCTTTGCACCTGTCGCGAGGTATTCTTCCATACGGAGCATCCTGGCTCTCTCAGCGCAAATGGGTTGGCACATTCATCAGATGGATGTGAAGACTGCGTTCCTCAGTGGAGTCTGTTGGGGTTCCCATGTTTTGGCCAGGTTGGCAAGACAAAAAGATGAGACAACATCAAACCACTTTCAGACCTTAGGATCTAGCCCTCCTAGGTCCAGAGAGGGATCTCTCTATGATTGTCAAAGGTTATATGTCTTTGAGGCTCAAAGTTTAAGATTTTAGGCTAGCTATATGCACAAGGTTTGTTTGTTTTATTGTTTATGTTTGGTTGTTGGGAATCAGGAAGGAAGGGTCCAATGTAAGACAAGGATGAGCAAAGAGGATTTTAGGCAAAGGTATATAACTCAGAGAACATCAAGGCCATTGGGCAATGGAGTCAAGAAAGGGTTTACTTGTTGTTCAATGTGCAAGCTTTCAGTTGGGCTAGTCATCTAAAGCATTGGATCTTAAAGATTATAGTTTGGCATGGAACAATAAGGAAAGAAGGTGAAAGAAGGAGGGAAAACCAATTTTCTGTCTATAGATCAGGCCATAGGTCATTTAACTCCAGACCTTCTTGGACATACTCATAGGCAACTCTCAAAAGAAGGCCAGGGGCAACTTAAGGGAACTTGGAAAGGTTTAATTAACTGAAAAGGATCCTAGTGAGACAGAGACAATGTTCTAGGCTCCCAGTGTTCCCAATTCATTCAATCAAATCCTAACAAGAACATATAAGAAACAGATTTCATTAATTCATACATCAGCTAGCAATATATTAGACTACTACACTGGTTAAATTAATTGAAATCAATCCTTAGATACACATATAGCAGAAAACATAAAAGGCAGGGAGAGCAGCAACATAGGGTACCTAACAAGGGTAAATCCTATGCCAAATTTCTGATGCGTGCCAGAAGAAATGTAATGAAATGAATTAAAACACAGAGATAGGAAAAAATCACCAGCTGCTTTAGATCAGGATCCAAAGAAATGTGCTTGTCATATTAAAAACAACACCAGTCATGTACAACATTTCCCACAGCTTGAACATTCAGCCTGAATACATCTTTCCTCAGCCTATCTTAAAACTTTACACAGAAACTATATCTCAAGAGAAACAACTTGCAATTCTCTGATATCTCATCAACAACCTTTACAATAGTTTTCTGATAGGTTTTATAGCAGAAGATGAGCTGAGGAGGTAGATGGAAACTAAATGAAACATTGAACTTAGAAAAGAAAGAGAGAGCCGAAGCCACTTCAGTTTTAAATTTTGTGCATTTATCTCTGGCATGCCTTGGACGAAAGAATGATCTTCTTCGGCTTCTATTTACTCTGGCTGCAATACTGTGTAGTACTCTGGTGATTTAAACAAAAGAGGTAGAAACATGATGCTAAGATCTGCCATAGTGTGCAACAAATGCTTCTGATAGCATAGGACTGTTGTAGGGGAGGGGGAAACTTCACTTGGACACCATGTAGACTGAAACAATAATGTGTACCGTGTACTTGCTTAGGAAGAGACATTTTTCTGATTTGAAACCCTGATAGCATTGTTTTCTACGCGCTGGACTTTTCATGCAATCCTTGATGTCTTTGAACTGGCACCTTTGCCTTCTAGAATCCCTGAAAAAGCGCAAAAATCTTCTATTTCTTGCCTCGAGCTCTTTACTGCTCCCATACTGTCTTTGTTTGTGCGATCCATGCTTTAATGGCACTGGAGAAGGTTTACAGAGTTTGAACTCTGTTCTTTTAATGCAGGTCCGATCGTTTCACCACCGTATTAAAGACTATGTAACCATGGCAGCTTTCACCATTTGACAATCCTGCAAAACACGCAGCTAGGTTATGAAATCCATGCATAGGGGGAATGGCTGTGGAGGACGGGAGGCAGTAGCGCGGCGGCGGTGAGAAAGTGTTTTTGAATGAAATGAATGTGAAAAATGCGTTGATATGGTGAAAACAGCGACAAATAGGGTTTGGTGTAAACATGCTTGAGGGTCGTTAGATCATGACCTGGAGACGTAGATCAACGGCGGAGATTGTTCCATGGAATGACTTATGAACATGGCGAAATATATATGAAACATGGAACTTTAATTTAAAATATGAAAATTTGGACTACGGAGGAGATACAAAGGAAATGCGTGAAATGTAATGGACATGTGTATGAGGGGGGGCCCATATGGAATCGCAATCGCAATCGGAGCGGGGCAGAGAGTTAAACATATGAATCACAAAATTTCCGATGCGATTGGATACAGCCCTTTGTATTATGAAATAAAACCAAAATTTGGGTTTAACAAAGGAAAACCCTTTATTTTATGAATGGGCAGAGGGAGTTAAGAGGTGGGATCGGGAATAACAATCACAATCGCAAATCGGGAGAGGGAGCAGGGCAGAATGATACAGCACAAAACTCCCGACGCGATTGGGGAAGTAGTAATATGGGAAAACCTTTGAAAAAATGAAAATATAACCAAATTCGAATTAACAAAGGGAAAACCCTTTATTATATGAACCGGCGAAGGTATGGTACGGTGGGCCCGAGGGAATCGCATCAGAGATCGGAGCGGGGGTAATCGCAATCAGGGGAAGCAGAACTTGCAATGCGATCGGAGGAGCAAGCGCGATCGGAGGATCGGGAAAGGGGTTGCGATTGGGAGATCGGAGGGGAAGAGTGATCGGAGGGGAATTGTGATCGATCGCATCGCAAATTTTTGCGATGAACCAATCGGAGCACATAACATAATCCTTGTGATTGTGATGATTTGCGATTAGCGCGGGCCGTCCAATCTACATGGTAGATCGACGGCGAAGAACACAGCGGAGGACTTATAGAATAAAATGATCGCATCGGAGTTTTTCAGTGTTTACAAAGGATTTTGAACATTTCGCTCTATTTCTCCGATGCGATTAGTGCTTAAGGTTTAAGCGCCTAGACTTTGGGTATCGGGCATATGTGGGGAAGTGGTTGGGGTTAGCGGGAAAGGGGATAAGCCCTTAATAATGTTAAAAAGTGGGTTTTGGCCCATTTTTATGGATTCTAAGGGTTAGGAAGGGGAACGATAGAGAGGAGAAATGGGAATTTGGCCAAACAAAGGGCAAGGGCAGAATTTAAAGGGGATTTAGATCATGATTTAGAGGGTAAAGGGGAACTTAGAGGGAAAAGGGAGAACTTTGGCAAAGGGGGAAAGAGGGGTAAAATGGGGCAAATAAGGCCTTTCGGAGCACAATTCTTTGCAATCAGTGAGGCTCATAGACTCAATAACAGCAGAGGGAAACATTTAAAGGTAGGGAACATAAAAGGCTTCAAGGATGATGTGTTTTCAAGGGAAATGCATTCCTTGAAGGCTCACAAAACAATCTAGCCCCTTGTTTGCTTGTCAAGGAATTTATAAGGGGCTAACAAAGTCATTGAGGAGGAGGTGTACATAGAGCAGCCAGAAGGTTTCGAGATCTTCAGCAGCGAGTCGCATGTGTGCAAGCTCAAAAGAGCACTGTATGGGCTGAAACAAGCACCTCGTGCTTGGTACACACGGATAGACAGTTATTTCACCGGACATGGTTTTACCAAGAGCGAGGCAGATCCCAACCTGTACCAGATAGTGGTTGAGGGTAAGTTGTTGATCATTGTACTTTATGTAGATGATTTGATACTGACTGGTGATGAAAAGTTGATACTCTCATGCAAGGCTGATCTTGCAAAGGAGTTTTAGATGAAGGACTTGGGCCTCCTTCATTATTTCCTGGGATTGGAAATTTGGCAGCGTGATGATGGACTGTTTGTGTCTCAAGGCAAGTATGCCCAGGAGATACTGGAGAAGTTCAACATGCAAGGCTGCAAGCCTATCGACACTCCTCTTCCTGGTGGTTGAGTGAAAGAGGATGCTACGCTGTGAGAAGTAGTGGATGCCACTCGTTTATCGACAGCTGGCTGTTCGGGCTTTCATGTATCTAGTCAATACATGACTGGACATATGCTATGTCGTTAATCCGATTTCACAAGTTATGGTTAAGCCTACCAAGCTCTTTGGAAGGCGGGGAAGCATGTACTGAGATATCTCGAGACACGCTTGTCTGCCTCTTGGCATGCAGATTAGCTGAATGAGGTGAGGTCGCATATTTCACGTACTGCATTGGGCGTGGAGCCCAACTACGTAAAGATATCAACTGAGGGATTTCTCATCGGGGTCTACAACAGCTTTCGTACAACAGAAACAAAGATCCGTGCACCTGGCCTAATGGAGGCTAAGTATATGGCAAATAAGTTTGGCCGCATGCGAGGCCATATGGATGAGGAGATCCCGTCGAAGCAGTTCCGTTGTTCACACTTAGATCCTAACAGACATTGTGATAATTAGAGTTGCATTAATCTCTCGGTTAATCCAGTATTTCATGGTAGATCTAAACACATTGACATTCGGTATCATCATATCATAGATTGTGTGCAGTGGAAGATCATGTTACTTTCTTACATTCCTACGGAGGATCAGGATGTTGATATCTTGACGAAGGCGCTCACTAGGAGCAAATTCAAATACCATAGAGGCAGGATCGGGGTGGAAGATAATCCTATATTGTTGAGAGGGAGTGTTGAGATTGCAACAAGCTGATGGTTTAGTGTTAGTGTCGCCTTCACTAAGTGGGCCCGCAGCTATTTTTGGCGAAAGTCTATTTTTAGACTATATCTATTTTTAGACATGCTCTGTCATATTCTATGAGTTAAGTTTAAAGATGCTGTTTGTGGATGGTTATCAAGTTAAAAATAACATGGACTTCTATTTTTAGGACATACTAGGTGTGAATCTATTTTTAGATTGCTAGTCAAAAATAGATATGTCGCACATTATTAGCTCTTAATAATAATCTAACATTATCTTATTCTCTTGAGCATTCTTAGTTATGCATGTATGTGGCAAGAGCTAAGGTAAGGAATTACGTTATTCTTGAGGGGTTACTGAGCTATTGCAAGGAGACTTTAGTTAGAACTCATGTGACTGAGTTTGGTGGAGTTATTGAGGTAGTTTGTGGAGTTGTGTTCAGTTTAACTTAGTTAAACATAGTTGAGCTAGTTGTATCTAGTCTAACTGATTGATACACTAGTGAGAGTGGTGTGAATTAATTATTAATTAATTCACTAAATATTAACTCATTAATCAATTGAAGAATACATCAGTTAACTACAGTGCATGGACAGTTTCAGTGGAGACCAGTGGAGAGGTAGGTGAAAGAGCAAGTGTGACTATCAGTTGTGACTATAGTGTTGCATGAGTTTGCACCACACATTGATGGAGATGCCAATGAGGATTGCGCAGTGCAAGCCAGGTGGATTCGAGTTCATTCAGAGCCCATATTTATCAGGGATTGCGTAGTAGAGGCAGGCTAGCAGGTGGCAGAGGATCGGTGCATGGATTTGCTAGATCAGGACCTGATTAGTGTGTAGCGATTGTATTGTACTAAGAGCTTGTGAAAAGATTTGCATGAGGATTGTTACATGATCTATATGACATATATTATATACATATAGTTGGGGTTTTTAGCTTCAGGCTTTCTCGTAAATCACTGTGTTAATGTGTGTGAATTTTTATGGTTTTAATGTGTGCATGCAATTGATTTAATTTCTGCATATGATGATCAATGGTAGAAGAGATTTTGTATTGTGCATGAAGTTAAAATAGTGTGTGATTAGGAGAATCTTGGATGTATAACATATCAGTTATATAATTTCTACATGGCTTAGATATATTGGAGCTCCATATAAATAAAAAATGGGCGGGGGATGGCGAAACAATGAAACAACGTTGGGCATTGGATTTAAAGAGATCAACGGGGGAGAAAACATCTCTATTTCGCATAGAGGGATAAATGGTGTGGTGAAATGGGAAAATGCGATGAAGCGGCCACGGTTAGATCAGGAGGATCAACGGCTCGGATCATTTCGGAGAATGGTAGGTAGAAGGGGTTTGGACAGGAGAAAAGTGATATTGCGAAAGGGCGATGACCGTTGGATCTGGGAGAGATCAACGGTCAGGACTCCATCAGCGAAATAAACATCGCGGAGGAAGAATAGAGAAGGCAGATGGAAAAGGGGAAAGGTGAAGTGGGATGGCCGATGGGTGCTTAAGGCTCATATTGGGTGGTCACAGGCCTCGGTCTCATGGCGGAAAAAGGGCTAAGGGCTTAAGGCAAAGGCGCTTAAGGCCTGTTGTTAAAAAGAGCGGAATGGGCCTAAAATAAAGGCTTTTAAAGCCTTTTCAAGGATTCCAATAAGGTGTAAAGAGGGGTTTTTTAACCAAATAAACGGTTTAAATGGTTTAAAAGGAGATTTTGAGGAAGTGAAGGATAATTAAAGGGAAGAAAATGAGTGATATGGAGGGAATTATGAAGATAAAATAGAGGAATGAAATGATGGAGATGAGGCTTTGAAAAACAGTTTTCTCTTTGGAAACAGCAGGATTTTGAGGTGAAAATGTTAGTGAGATGGGTTCTTCTGAATAGAGAACACAGCAGACTTCAAGGACTCATAGATTTGCTAAAATTTGTTTTTTGAAGGCTAAAAAGATCTGTTTTAGCCATCTTTGAATATGTCAAAATTATGGATGGCTAACAAATAGCAGTAGCCATCGGCATATTTTCCCCCACAACACAGGCTTATTGACCAAGTACTTTAAAGCTGAATGGTCTATGAACATTTTGAAGTGTCCTCCTAACAAGTAATGCCGATATTTCTGCAACGCGTAAACCATGGCCAATCCCTCTCGCTCTGTGGTGGATTAGTTGCGTTCCACTCCAGAGAGATTCCTACTTGCAAAGGCAACCGACTGGTCAATATATCCCTCCCCTGGCTGCGTAAGGACAGCCCCGAGAGCAATGCTTGATGCATCAACGTGAACATGAAATACCTTCTCCCAATCCAAAATATGAGAATAGGTGCAGAGACCATCTTTTCCTTTAGTAGCTCGAAGCTCTTTTGACATTTGTCATTCTAGAAGAAGGAAACATCCTTCTTTAGCAATTTTTCCATAGGGGCAGTAATCAGTGCATAGCCTTGAATGAATTTCATGTAGTAGCTCGTGTGTCCAAGGATTGAGTGCAACTGTTTCTCCGTGGTTGGTACTGGAAAATTTATGATAACTACGATTTTGACAGGATCTACATAAGTCCTTGCCGACAAACTATGTGGCCGAGCAAGATTTCGAAGGGTACGCAGAAGATACACTTCTTGATATTTAGGGAATCTAGTGTTTCCGGCAGGCATCCAACATCATGCTCAGGTTTGAGACATGTGCCTTGACCAATTCGAAGACAGTCCAATCATCAAAATACACCTCGAGGAACTTGTGAATGAATTCTTGGAACACTGCGACAACGACACGTGAGAAGATAGCAAGGGAATTTTTGAGTCCAAACGACATGACAATATACTAAAAAGATCCCCACTCAGTGGCAAACGTGGTTTTGTTGTGGTCCTCAGGTGCGATTTTTATCTGATGGTATCCTGAGAACCCGTTCGTGAAAGAGTATGCTTCCTGTCCTCCCACGTTGTCTAAGATTTCATCTTAGAATGGTGTTGGGAATGGATCATGAACGCGGGCATCATTTAACTTGCATAGGTCCACACAGATCTGAATCTCTCCCTTAGTTTTTTTTTCCTGAACCACCATTGGACTAACTCAGTTTGACTGTTCAACAGGTTCGATGATACCTGCAGCAAGCATTTTATCGAGCTCATCCTTGACCTTCTGCTTATGCTTGGGGTTCAACCTATAAGGTCGTTGCTTTATGGGCCGCGCATCGGGTTTGAGAGTGATATGCATGACCCCTAAGTCCCACATGATCCCCTTTAGCTCAGAAAAATTTGTAGGGAACAAGTCATGACATTTTGTAAGTAATTCAGCCACATTACCTACTATATTCTCATCCCAGTAGTCCCCAATATTAGCCAACTTAGGGTGCTCTTTTGTCCCAATGTTGACTTCGTGCAGCTTGAGAGGCTTAGTGACATCCAATTCCTTTAGTGGAGGTCCTTCAATAGCGCGCTTCCCTTTCGACTCTGGGATAGAGACAGACCACGGATCATCTTCACCTTCCTCTCTTGCCAAGCTGGGATAGTTGACAATATCCTTCATCTCCGTTTCCCATGTCGACATCCCAAATACCGCAGAAGAGATGATCTTGCCAAACACGAATGTATCTATGTCCTGCAGATCTTCGTCAAGCACCTCGGAACCCCCTATTAATCCGAATGTTCCTATAAATTCATTCTTCAAAGTCTTCCAGTGGCGGGTGTGCTGGTGTAGCTCCACATCCAGGTACCAGGTAGTGGGGATTGGACCCAACGCGTGAGTAAAAAAGTGAACCCACTCTTTTGTTGTTCGGTCACCCCATGCCTCCATCCATGCAACCACGTGTTCACGCAGATCCCCTGGGCCAAGGAACATCTTGACCCATACCTCCGCCGGAGTCTCAAATCGCAAGAGCATCATGTCCCAACAATCCTCCCACTCTGGGAACACTTCCTTATGCATCTCCCACCATCGTGCAAGGGTTGCACGCATCGTTAGGTTAAGGGCCCATAACCTCCATTCCCTGGGAATCTCAACTTCAAATGCCTGCAAAAAGTCCCTAACATTACCAGAACCATCGAAATAAGGTAGATCTTTTACCTCTAAGGAGATGCATCAAAAGTTCTTCGTGATCTGAAGATATCGCAACGCAGAGACATCATGTAACCGGTTTTTCCAATTCTCTATCTCCCCATCAGAGTCGGAGAAACATTCTCTATCATTTTCCCAGCAGAGTACCCCCACCACTGTGGAGTTGATCCAATCCTCATCTCGCGCAGTCAACTTATAGATATGATCCACATCCTCTTCATCACGCACTAGTTCTGTGTATCGTTTGCCTTCCACCGGATCTAATGGTACTATTACCCTTGTACCGTTATTCTCAAATACCATGCTTCGCTTCTTTAGGTTAATGATGCCTCCCATATCGATGGCCCAATCCAAGCCTCGGACCGCAGGGTAGGGGTCTGCACTTCGACAATCTGAATTACTTCAAAGTTAGCCCAGACCTTAACCCCTGCAATATCCACCACAATCTTTGATGGTCTTCACAATGGTATGATCTTCTGTTGATTGGCCATATGCAGCTGGATTGTGGACCATTCCAGCTTAGGTTCCCCCATTCGTTGATAAGTCTGTTTAGGTAATACATTTGCATCTGACCCTAGGTCCGAAATAACTGATCTATCTCATACTCACCAATCTGCGCAGTCAACCGCTTCTCTATACCAGTGCGTTTCTCATACCTATAGAGT
The DNA here is from genome assembly GCA_034641835.2 of Pinus albicaulis. NCBI lineage: Eukaryota > Viridiplantae > Streptophyta > Pinopsida > Pinales > Pinaceae > Pinus > Pinus albicaulis. The sequence goes on along the minus strand of JAXQQM020066285.1, from coordinate 25,835 downwards.
TTGTGTACGTCCTTGAATTCCGGAGGGAGGATAGGTCATGTTGCGCAGCTATCTATCAATGCCTGAAGATTTTCCATAGCCTTTGGGTTGCGCAACAGCTTCATACATGCCTGTAAAAAGGGTCTGACCTCCTCATCTGCCTTGAGGTCCTCAGGCGGCTGCGAAGTAGATGCCTCTGCCTCAGCAAAGTATTTGCGAGTTACGATAAATGTTTCTTTCTCCTTTTTTAGATCCAAACCTTCCTATTTTCTAACTGCTGGCCGAATCAGAGGCTCGATTGCAGTTTTCTCCCCAGGCCCTCCAGTGGCCATCCCACTGCGTGGTACGACATTCACTCTTGGATCTTTGTCTCGTAGCTCGGCCTTAACCCTCTGCACATTCTACATAGGTGTCGGCTGCTTTTCCTGAATCTTCGTTATCAAGACTGGATAGTCTTCAATTGCATGGTCCAGCTGCCTGCAATATCAGCAGGACTGTCTTGTAGGGTTTGGACAGTCCCTGGCAAAGTTATAATAGATGAGTTGCCCTCATCCCCGACCTCCACTCCCACCTCTTCTACCTCCCCTGCACCTTGCTGGGGAGCCCCCTGCACTCGAGAGTGATCTTGGTGAGGATGGATCCAACTGCACCCTGTTGACCGCACTTTGTCAACTACTCCATAGCAGTACACCCCCATTTTTTCAAATGGGATTCGTCATGTTCGATGTGGTTGCGCCATTCAGATTCCATCATCAGTCAACAGTCGACAGTTTTACAAATGATGTAAACCCATTTTGCATGTTATGATGTAAATGATCTAAGTAAGACCGTCAATGTATGTAACAACCTAGGTAAGCCTAGTATGTTGTTGATGATCTCTATCCTAGGAGTTTTTTTGTCTCACTGATTCACGAAAGTGATCGGCAGAGTTTTTCCCTCCAACCTCACCCCAAAGCTAGGGTGGATTTTGTCATCGGCATGCTAAGTGAGTCCTAGTGTTTTCTATCGAGTCCTTGTAAAAGTAGTTTGAGCTACTTGGTCTACTAGATCATGTTTTGAGTCGCAGAATTGGGTATTTATTTGAGGGTCTATACGAATGGGTATTCCCCCTTTATGTATGTAAATGTATTATCTCATGTAAAAGAGGGTTGGAAAAATAATTAAAATCCCCTCTCAGTCAATTAATTAATTTTTCTAATCAATTAATTTAAAAAATCTTAAACCAGAAATTTAATTAATTTAGGGTCCTAAATTAGGATTAAATCTTTAAAGGCAAAATTTGTGGATCCTTGGAAAATGATTTTGAAAGCCCCAGGCCAAGGGAATATTGAGAATTTTGAGAAATATTGGACCCTTGGGCCTTGGTGGTTAAGTCAAGGTCAAAATTTTGGGGTAATTAACTTAAAAATAATATTTTTGAGTTAATTAAAATTGAATTAAATGATAAATTCGTTTTTTCCCCAAAATTTTAATTTCAATGCTCTGGATTAAAAGATAATTAAATCTTTTGGACGATTGAGATTATTTTGACGAGGATCATCCAAACTAGCCGTTAAAGATTTTGTCCTATAAATTTAGAGGTCTTTGTCATTCTTGAGTCATCTGATCTGAGGATCATGCACTTGTTCTTAGAATATTTTGTAAATTTTTGAGGAATAAAGCATAAAGACTTTGGGGTTACAAATCTTGATGTTCCTTCTCAGATCTATGTGGTGAATTGTTTCTGAACTCTGCTACTTTGTTTCTTGCATTTTATAGTTCATGGCCTTTATGGATTAATCTGCATACAGGTATCTTGTGCAGTTTTCTGGATTTATAAAATAACATTCTGATTTTTCTGAGAAGGTCTCATGTTGTTTTCTTAAATCTCTATCGATCTAAGGTTCAAATCTAAGTGTGCAGGGAAATTTTTTTTAAGATTGAGTGTCTGGGGAAGTCTTCAGTTGGACCAGTCGACTCTCAATGACATAAATCTAAAAAGCTCATTATTTGTTAAATTCCAAGTCTATCTTACGAAATTGGTGGTTTTGCAGGATCTTTTAGGGCTTGTGCCTCTCACTAAAATTTTAAATCTCTGAAAGTTACGCCAAAAAGAATTCAGATCTGACCATGAGGGTTTTAAATCTATAAATCAGTTTGTATATTTGTAAATTTTTCAAATCTGTAAAGGTGTAATCGTTTCTTGGTGTGTATCTTCAAATCTGGCTGATTTCTTGCAGGTTCAGGGCTCAAATCAGAATATTTTTTTTAGATCTAAGGCAGATCTAGCCTCCAAAGGCGAGATTTGGCCTCAATCGCCTACTGTGAACAAATCTGGACACTTTTTTTATTTAAAGAGCACAAAATATGAGCTTAAATGAAGAAATTTTAAGATTTGTTGGGCAAATTTTCATTTTACTGGGTTATCCTCATTCTGATCTTCGTTGCCCCTGTCCAGAGCCTCATTCTTTCACACTGCCTGTTCACTGCTCCTTTCCCTCTCATTCACGTCCAATCCTTTACCTCCCTTCAACTCCACGCTGTCTTCTTCTCCATCATGCTTTCAAAGCATCTCTCCAAGCCCGCTCCATACACTGCACATTTTATTCTGCATCGACTTTCTTGGCAAGACGTCCTCATTTTTCCTATCTGCCCGTCGACTCTACCCTCGCTCCAGCAGTCGTCCATCTCTGTTGTCTTCGATCTGCATTAAACTGTCCTGCTTTATCCCTGCCACCTGCAAACAAACCTTTCCTCATTGCTTCTCCCTTACCGTCAGCATTCTCCATTCCACACTGCTCCGCCGTCAAGTATTCCCATCGACTAAGCTCTAACCTGCAGCAAACGACAATGAAACACAACATATGCATACACCATATTAAAATTCAGAAACTCCTGCATTAAATTTTATTTGCATTCCTTTTTTTTTTTGGTAACGTAGGTTCTAGATTTCAATATTTTATTTGATAGTTTTAAATTTTAACTTCATAGTTTTGATTTTTTTGTTAGTCGTAGAGTTATATTTATTCGATTTAGAGTTTTAATTTTGTTTTAGTTTAGAACGTTAGTTTTAACTTTTAGTTTTTTTTTTTTTTTTAGGATTTTAACTTAGTTTTATTTTGTTTTAATTTAGTTTAGTTTTAGCTTAGTCTTAATTTTTTGTTACTTAATTGTTTTGTTTTGTTTTAGTTTAAGTTTAGTTTTAACTTAGTTTTGTTTTAATTTAATTTTAATTTAGATTTTAAATTTGTTTTGTCTAGTTTTAGCTTCTAGATTTTAATTTTTAAGCTTTATTTAGTTTTAATTCTAGTTGTATTTTAATTTAGATTTAGATTTTTTAGCTTGTTTTAGATTAAAAAAAATGAAAAATAAAAATAATAAAATAATAAAAAATTCTAAAAAAATTTAGAAAGTACAAAAATATTAAAAATTTTCAAATTTTCTATAGTCAAATGCGCTAAAATTTTTTTATCTAAAGTTTGACTGTGGATCATTTTAATTTTCGAACTGGGTTGTATTGGAACATCTTAATTTTGGAAATCTTTCAAACATCTGGCATTCTCATGTTATTTTTATTCATGGTTGTGGCATTTTTTCAATTAAATATCATTGTGATCAATCATGTTTTAATAAGCAACAGTTAATCGTCACTTACTCGTTTATAATTGCATAACGGGATTTTGTTTGACTCCATAAGGCACTGGTCTTAAATGTGAAATCTAATTTAGATCTGTGGAATCTCGTTTATTCTATCAAGTATTTGATGTTTTAGCTGTGTCTCCTGGATTTGTGATCCTCATTTATAATAGGGTCTACCTCCCTTAGCTTGCAAGGAGACAGCTTAAATAGAGAGATTGGGGATAAGAGTGACAATCCCCAATCTAAGTCGTTGTCGCGGTGCCTGGACAATCTGTGCGACAACACACCCTATACATATTCCCTCAATCGATCACCAAATCATATGTCCAATAGTTCTGTTCATCATGTCCTACCGACCTACAGAACCTACACCATTGTTGTTTTACTTCTGGGATGTATGCAACAAGAGGGGGACAGTGGTTTGTGTTGTGCAGCCCTGCAACGTGGCAATCATCACACCATAGTGCTGGCCCACTCGGTCCTACAACTTCCCTAGGGCGCAATGGACTAGGTTCCCCGGCCTGCATGTAGTCTGTTAACAGAGGGAAGTTATCCTTGGTGTGACCATTCATGCTGCATCGTATGCACCACCTTTCAGGGCTAGCCTCTGCGCCTTGCTCCTTTCACAGGTTCTGGATTTCCATGTGAATCGCTTCTAGTTGTCCTTGGATCTGCTAGACGCCTAGCTGGGTATCATCTTTGGGCACAGTTTCTAACTTCATAACGACCTCCAGGGATTTTTCTGGTGATTCGAAAGTTTGGTCACCCATAGGTACACGGAGGTGAGGTAGCAACATAGCAATGAACAATTCTGTGTGATGTCTGTCATCATACTGAAATCCTCCTTCCCTGATCACCTTCTTTAGCCGTTGATTGGCCTCCCACACAGACTCAGAAGGCCCTTGCTTGAAATCCTTTAGATCGACCACTATTTGAAAATAGGACTTAGGCTTTTTGAATTGTTGTTTCAAGGCGTTCTTGATCTCTTCAATGGTTGAGTTTGCATGATGTCCAATGTATCCCAATCCAAAGCTCTTCCTTCGAAGGCAAGGGACAGTTGTGCCCTCTTCACTGCATCACTAGCTACGTTTTGCACAGGGCATACCGATTCTATGACAAACCAAAACTAATCGATGTCTTCATATCCCACACCCTTAAAGGTAGGCAACTTCATGTGCGCAGCCATGTCATCTTTTGGTGGTGGGGGTGTAGGTGAGTTCTTACCCCTACGCTGGTTCGAGAGTGGCATGGCTGGAGGACTCTGCGTAGCTGCTTCTCTTACTGGAATATAAATATATCTACCTCCTTCTAGGTCAGTCCGATAGTATTTTCCACTTCGCGTCATACTCCCATCCAGATCAAAGGTCATTCATTCAGTGTGGCTACACAGAATAATTTTTTCGCACAGTAATATCTTAATCAACAATGGTAAAGTCTTCAGAAACTTACCCTTAAATCCTTTGAAGAATCTTCGCTCTGCTTCAGAGTAGGAGATGAATTGATTGATGGGAAATTCCGTCACTAATCCTCCTAGCATGTTGTCCACCCAGTGGTCTACGGTGTGAGTGATGGTGTTATCAGCCTTCTCTAACTGCTGGATCAATTCCAGGGTCCACTGTGTAACCCACTCGTCCTTCCAACACTTTTGAAATTCGACCAACCTTGTGAGCCACTCCTAGAGCTTGATTGCAATGGTTACGAAGAAGATCTCGTAGATCTCTATGAAAATATACTTATTTTTCCACTCTTCGGTGGTCAACCTCTTACTGTGGTTTTCTTCCACTGCGAATTCCTGAACTTGTTGTTCGAACCATTCATCAATTTCTTTTCTTTCAGGTTTGTAGTATGGCCTTGGCATTACCCAATCCCTCTCTTAAAATGCTCCCGGTCCCAACAACGGAATCATTTGTTGGTTTGAGGGGTCTTGACCCAGGTTCAGAGGTTAAGGTTTGCCAACAAACCCCTATACTACTGGCCCTTTCGGCAGTGACCTGATTGCGCAGGCCAAAGTCTCACCCGAAGTAGTATGGGAGGGTGCTAGAACCAAGTTTCTACACCCTGGGAGAGGGCAGGTAAGTTAGGCAGAGTTGTGTTCATCTTCACAAATATCAAATCGCATATTACAGAACCCAAATCTATCAGTCCCTTTGCATCCACGTGCACAATACCATCTATAACCACAACGAATAACACGTATAGGACAACAAGGCAACTATCGCAGCTATTCTTGCATAAAGTCTAATAAACAGATTTATATCAATTGTCAACGTAGCATAAGTTCTTAGCATAATTACTTGTGGAGCTCAATATAGAATTATGCATACCATAATAGATCTAGATCACAGTATAAACAAGTAACACTAGTACTTTCGCAGCTTAAATCAATGACATAGAGCATACATAATTAGATATCACAGATTCAATAGATTTAGAGATTTCAATAGCCTTTTGCATTCATTAATCCTTCAGATCCTTTTACAATACCCAAAACCTAACCTGCGCACACAGCAGCAGGGTCCGCACACAGCAGGACTGAGGATCTCCACGGACACAGCCAACAGGAGTCCTTTCCCCAAAAACCCAAAATAGATCTACTAATTTGCAATTCGCACCAATCATAGTTCAAGTCTGTCTTATAACTCAAAAAGGTTCAACTACTTATACCACTTTTTCCTACGCATCCAATGGTCTGCAAATCGTGGTTTGTGGACTCTTGGTCTACCCTTGACCCGCTTACAATGCAATAGGGGCTTTGACCCACCCCAAAACCCCTGCGTTAGACTAAATATAATAAAAAACATACAAAAATGGACCAGATTCGCAGCTTTTATAGGATACCTTGTTCCAACCTAATTCAAGTTCCTTCTTCGATTCAGCTGCTCAAACTATTTACATTGTTTTATTACAAGCTTCCCCATTGTTGATGTTAAGACTTGTCCTTGAGTCTTGCATGTCTTGGAGGATTAAATCTGCAAAATCACACTAAAGTAAAAACAAAACAAAAAAATCAGAATTCATATTGGCCAAACAAGTTGGTTTTCCGATATGAATTCGAGTTTGTATTGAGCTAGTCTTCTGGATTTTCACAACCAAAACCTTTTATTATTTTTAATTTGTTTTTATTTTTTATTCTTCTGGGACTAAAGAAGGAATATTATACTCTTCCATTATTTCCATATTGGTTTCTGTTGAAATTCTTTTCATAAAATCTTCTTTATTGATAGGCCTATTGTAGACTTTAAGCCTCTGTCCATTCACTACAAATGAAATTGACGCTTCATCTATTGTTTTTATTCTAACTGCTCCATTGTCGAAGATTTCTTCTATCTCATATGGCCCAAGCCAATGAGTTGTAAACTTTGCCTTGAAATATTTGAACTTGGAGTCAAACAACAGTGCCCAGTCCCCCTTTTGAAAAACTTTATTCTTGATGAATCGATCATGCCATTTTATTCTTTTCTCTTTCACTAATGATGTATGTTCCACTGCCTATTGTCTTATTTCATCCAGTTCATTTAAATGAGTCACTCTTTGTGCTTGTGCTTTAGATAGTTCCATTCCCAACTTTGCTGCAAGTTTATATGTATGTATTTGCAATTATATGGGTAACAAGACTTCCTTATCGTATACCAACTGGTATGGACTGAATTCAGTTGTATTCTTCCATGTGATCCTGTAGGCCCATAGTGCATCTCTCAACTTTTCTGACCAGTCTTTTCTATTCATATGCACCATTATTGTCATGATATTCTCCAAAACTTTGTTAGTGGACTCCACTTGTCCATTTGCTTGCGGATGGTATGGAGTATATTTTCTATGTTTGATCTTGTACTTTTCTGTGAGATCCCTTATAATCTTGGAGGTGAATTATGCTTCCTGGTCTGTAACAATTTGTCATGGAACTCCAAATTGTTTCTTTTGTTTCTCTTGCCACTGCCTTTGCCTCCACCCACTTAGTAACATAATTTGTACATACCAAGATGTACTTCTTTCTGTTTTATGGAGGGTTGATTGGTCCCATAAAGTCTAGAGCCCATTGCTCAAATGGTTCTATGAGTACTTGTGGATTTAATGGCATTTCATCTGATGCCATTGGTCTTCCAATTCTTTGGCAGTTGTCACATCTCTTTACATAGGCCTTGGAGTCCTTGAAGATTGTCAGCCAGTAGTAGCCAAGTTTGAGCACTTTGTGTGTCATCCGCTTGTCTGCAAAATGACCACCACATGGCTCGTCATGTGCTTTCAAAATATCTATGATCTTGTCTTTTCTAACACATTTTCTTTTTTTTTTCAGATTAGAACTAGTATAAAAGAGGTCACCATTGACCCAACTATATCTAGCACTTTCTCTAATTATCTTTATTTTCTGTTTATTTGTGTAATGGGATGGTAGGATTCTAGATGATAAATAGTTGGCTACATCTGCAAACCATGGAGTTTTGACAGTTATAGCAAATAGATGTGCATCTGGGAAATTATCTGAAACCGGATTTGGATCACTAGGTGAATGAAGTCTTGATAGAAAGTTTGTTATTTGATTATCCTTACCTAGTCGATCTTGTACAGTGATGTTAAATTCTTGCATCAATAATAACCATCTAGTAATTATTCCATTTGTAATTTCTTTGTTCATTAAATATATTATGGTTGAATGATCCGTTTGAATGAATACTTGATAACATGTTATGTAATGCCTAAACTTATTAACTGCATGTACTATAGCTAACATTTCTTTCTTTGTAACAGTATAGTTCAATTCTGTCGATGTTAAGTTTTTGCTTATGAAGTATATGGAATAATTAAACTAATTCTCTTTCAATCCAAGTGATGCTCCTATAGCAGTGTCAAATGCCTCAGTAGATATATGAAATGGCAATGGCCAATTTGGTTCTCGAAGAATGGGTGAAACTGAAATTTTTTCTTTTAATATCTCAAATGCATTTTGAAAATTATTTTTCCATTGGAATTCCACACCTTTTGCAAGTAACTTGAATAAAGGAAGAGCTATTTTACTGAAATTTTCAATAAATCTCCTATAGTAGCTTGCATAACCCAAGAAACTTCTTCCTTTTGAGTTGTGGGTGACATTAAATTCACAATGACTTGTATTTTTGCTGGATCCACCTTAATTCCTGAAGAAAAAATATGGTTTCCCAACACTATTCCCTTAGTTAACATCATAAATAATTTTTCATTATTGAGTAATAGATTTGTCTCTATGCATCTTTTCAAAACTTTTTCAAGATTTTTTAAACAATCATCAAATGTTCCGCCATAAACAGTGAAATAATCCATGTAGACCTCTACATATTCATGGATTAGATAAGAAAATATTGCAAGGACTGCTCTTTGAAAAGTATCGAGTGCATTACATAACCCAAAGGGAAAAAAATTATATGCATATGTTCCCCATGGACAAGTAAATGTTGTTTTATCTTGATCTTCAAATGTTATCTTTATCTGATTGTATCCACTAAATCCATCAAGAAAAGAAAAGAATTTCTTCCCAGCTAATGAATCTAGTACTTGATCAATAAATGGTAAAGGGAAATGATCTTTTAGTGTGGCTTTATTGAGCTCTCTATAGTCTACACAAATTCTCCACTTCCCATTTTTCTTAGGCACTACAGCTAAGGGAGAAAACCATTGACTATCAGAAATAAGATAGATGAATCCAACTTGTAACAGTTTCTGCAATTCTTCTTTCACTATTTCCTTCATCATAGGATTCATCCTTCTTTGCGGTTGTCTCATGGGTTTGATTTGATCATCAGTGTAAATGTGGTGAATACATGTCTTTGGATGAATCCCCTGCATATCTGTGTAATCCCATGAAAAATATTTTGAGTATTTCTGTAACAATGCTATTACCTCTTGTTCTTGTGATAATTGTAAGTTATTACCAATATTCAAATTCCTTCCAAGACTGATTTCGATGATTTTAGTCTTTGAATTGGTAATTGAGTTAATAGGAAAAATACTTTCAAATGAATTTTGTAGTGATTGAATAGTACAATTTTCCTAGAAAAACTGATTTAAAAGATGATTTGCAGCTTCATATTGTGTTATTCTAAGTTGCTCCTAAATATTTGGTTCTGAGATGAAAAGATCTAATAAATCATCATTTTCTTCCTCTTCTCTAAAATTATAGACTTGATTAATACTAAGAACAGATTGAATTTCTTGTTGTTCTTCTCCATCAAGCCATGATAATAAAAAAGGAGATTGTGTTGGAGGATACAATGTAACATGTTTCCTTTCATCCCCATGTGCAATAATCATACTTTCTGACCTGCATCCAATGAAAGCATCTGCAGTGGCTAACCATGGTCTACCTAAAATTAATGGATGACCTCTTAAATTTGTTTTTAGCTGCAAAATGAGGAAGTCTATAGGATACTACCATGAATCCAGAGAGACAATGATATCTTCTAATATTCCTTGTGGTACAACTTTAGATCTATTTGTAAGTTCTAAAACTGTAGTAGTAGGTCAAATGTTGTTCAAGTTCAAATGTTTCATAGCCTCTGTAGTCATAACATTTATAGATGCTCCCAAATATATCAAAGTGTTTGGCACTGAAAAACTATTGATCAAGATGGTGACCATAGGGATCCCAAGATCAACATATTTTTCAGTTGTTGTCTTTGTAGACATGAGACTAGCTAATTGTGGTGTCTGAGTCATAATAGTTTTTCCCTTCTGAATTTGATTTTCTGGTTGAGATTGCTGAGTTTTCTCTCCTTGTTCAGTTTGTTCTTCTATTATTGGAGGAGAATCTTCCTGTAACACCTTCTCAGACCTTAAGTGGACATCTTGTATGGGAAGAATGGAATATATAAGACAATATGTTGCCTCTTCCACATTGTATGTTGGTTTATCCAATTTGTTACTTGGATTAGCTACTGGTTGAGCTGGCAATTGTGTTGGTATAGGAGGTGGTTGGTTAGAAGGTAACTGAAGCTGCTAAGGTTGAGTTAGCATTGGTGCATGATTTTGAGGTGGAAATGGCATTGGTTGATGTTGCTGGAATTGTTGGTATTGGAATGGTTGTTGGTATGGCTGTTGATATTGATATTTTTGAGGGTAAGGTGGTTGGTTTCCATAACTATATCCGCTCCAACTTTGTGTAGGTTGATTTTGATATTGTTGTGGAGGCCAAGCCTGCCATAGCATTGGAGTGTTCCATGAATTCTGAGGAGGATATTGAAAATTCTGGGGATTTTGTTGAGGAAATTGTTGAGGCATCATTGGTTGCCAAGGTCTCCTTGGTGCCATATAGTAGAAAGAATCTACCCATTATACTTCTTCCATTTGCAACTCTATCCATTTTGGGGAGTTTTCAGTTGCGTGATTTTCTATACAAAATCCACACACTTGTATACCTTGCAAATGACATTACCCAAGTGGATGTTTTTGCCTACACTTTGGACAAAGAATTGCTAAAATTTGATCTTATTCTTATTTCTTTTTCTTGGCTTTTAAAACATCTACTTGTGTTCCCAAAGTGATTAAGAGATCTGTTTTGAATTTTTCTAATAAAATTCCGATTTATGCTCTTGTTACTCCACTTGTTGTAGATTTGGAAGCTCTTGTTGTAACATCCCTCTTTCCACTTTTTGATCTTCCCCTAAAATATTTCTGACAAAATTTCAGCAATTTCATCAAATGGTAGGTTTGAGATATCTCATTTTCCCATCACATTAAGGATATCTAAGTATTCATCTCTGATACCCTTAACAAAATTCTGTGGATGGTATCGGAATTCAGATAATGTTATTTGAATTTTCAATCAGATCCCAGACCTCATTCCGATATGCTCTTAACCTGGGATGTTTAGTTTGACATAAATTCTTGATCTGTCTTATAATTAATTCTCAATATCCAAACACAGTCATAGACTGAATTCCCATTTTCTTAGTTGTCTGCAAACTAATGATTAATGCTTCATATTCTGCAACATTATTAGTGGACTCAAACTCCAATTTGAAAGAAAAAGGCACAAGGTTGCCTTCAGGAGAAACAAAAATGAAACTAGCTCCAGTGCCTTCTTTGGAAAACACACCATCAAAATAACACTTCCATAGCTTGTTCGAATGCAGCTCCTTATGCACAATTGCTGAAGGAAGCTGCCCTTGCAATTCTTCAGCAAATTCTGCATCTTCATGCAGCATGAAGCAAGAGAGGTCATCCTTCTCTTGGCCATAAATTGGTGAATTACCTGCATCTTTCTTGGTAGTAGTTTTTTGAAATCTAGTCTCTCTATACAACCTCCTCTCTTCACCATTGAAAACGAGAATGATAGCATATGTAAAATCTAGCTTCAAAACTCCTCCAAGCTTTGCCCCCTATGATATAGATAATAACATACCAAACCTGGCAGGAATATCTGCCACTACAACATCCATCATAATGCTTTTGGCTGGGATTTGAGCCAATGTAACAACCATATCCTTAATCAGACCCACACACTTTACCCTTTTTGAGTCAAAAGAGTAAAGATCTCGATATGGCTTGGTGATTTGCAAATTCAACTCTTTCATCACACACAATGGCATCAAATTGTGGGACGCACCAGAATCTAGCATGCAGTTATGTAGAACAAAATCATGTAACAGAAGTGATATATAAAAAGGAGGGACAGATGAATCTACCTCTTCAACATGAGGTCCAAATGTAACCACTGGTTTCTCTTCCTGCAGATTTACTATATCACCTACTTCATCAGACTGAGATAAATTGATAAATTCTGCAATCTCCTTCTTATAGCCAGGTGTTTTCATTAACTCAAGAAGAGGTATTTGAATTTTTACTTTCTCCAACTCTTTCACCAAACTGAAAGTTTGATTTGGTTTTGTCAACTTTTCAGGTTCTTCTTGATCTTTCCTGGAACTTGGATTTTGATTAGAAACAGTAACCACTTGCTCCAAAATATTAGAATTTCTAACATTTGTTTGAGAAGCTTCTGCTTGCTGCTTTTCTTCCTCTTTTTCTTCGTTCATGGGCTTTTTCCCCTTATCTATTTTCTTAGTTTGATCTTTCTGTAATGGAGTCGCCATTGGAGCAGGTGCTACTTCTGATTCTTTTTCCTCATTGTCTTGAGTCCTTAGCCTCTTCTTTGACCTCAAATCATACTTTTTGTGCAACTCAGATTGCATGAAGTCTGTAAACTGTCTGCAGTAATCATCCATCTCTTCTTGATCAAACGAAAGATCATTTTCTTCCACTCCCTCTTCTTCAGCTTCTTCTTCTGTTTCATCGTCTTCCATGTACACAGCAGAAATTCGAGCATCATCCTCTCTCTCATCATCATCATCTGCTGAATGGGACGGAGCTGCCTCTATGTACAAAGGTGCTTGCACCTGATCTTGATCTTTCTTTTCTCTTTGTAGAATCTGCAGGGGCTGTTTCTTAAATTGGGGATTAAAAACCCCTCTATTCTGTCTTGCAGGCTTACTATCTATTTCCAACTTCACCAATTTATTGGACAGATATTTTATGACCTTAGTCATATCGTCAATTCTCTGATCTTGAGATGAGGCTTCTTCTTTAGTCTTTCCTTTATCTTGAACTTTACCAGCAGTGGACATATTAGCCTCAATCTCCAAAGCATCAGTTTGAATCTGTTCCAAAGTAGGAGACCTTCTTTCTCTCAATGTGAAACTGAACTCTGGCTCAAACGCACCAGAAAAAACAACCCTTGCTCCAATAGGAGGGGGGTTCATTTCCGCAGGCAAACTATTATACAATTTGTTAAACCTTTTCACAAAATCACTCATATTTTCATCAGATTTATTTTTTATTGCATTAAACTTTGTCAAAGAATAACCGTGGTCCCTCTTTTCGCCCCACCTTTCGATGAAACGTCTTTCTAGGGCATCCCAATCATTAATGGAACCATTAGGCAATCCTTTGAACCATTTCCTTGCCTCTCCATTTAAATACTGAACAAAGAGTCTCATTACAACATCTAAATGTTCAACATTTAAATTCTCAGCAAATGTGCAAAACAGGGGCAAGTGTTGTTTTGCGGTTATTTCATCTTCACCAGTAAATATAAGGAGTAACTTGAGATAATCCTGAGGCATATCATGCAGTGGTTGGGGTATATTTAATGGTGCATATCTATTCATCAAGAAAGCAGGGGCCACCATGATTATGCCCGGATTAACTGCTCCTTGAGCGGGGGTAAAATGAGTACCAGTTGTAGGTGGGGATGAATGAGGTGGAACAACTGATATAGGAGTAGGAGTATGAATGATGGCAGAAGAGCTGGCAACTATATGGGGCTGATTTTCTGTAAATGGAAAAGACACAAACTCTAAAGATTTCTCTTCTAATGTGGGTTCTTGAAAATTAACAGGTGATGGTGATGATTCTTCTTCCGAGAAAGTGAGTTTCTTGGAAGCTTTCTTGGATATGAAAGTGCATGAACTGTTGCCTGGTGCGAGTAGTGTAGTTTCTGGTGTATCAAATATTTTTGGTTTCTGGCTCTTCTTTGAAACAAGCTTCTCAGGATTAGACAAAACAGGAGATTTTTGCTGAGAGGTATCCGACCTCGTATGAGGTTTCTTGGGAGCCAGAGCTATTTTCAAACAAACACAGCTTACTATTTCCTCCTCTCTGAACAACCAGAGGAAATGTAAAACAAAACCCAGGGAAAATCTTCGAATCTTCGGTCCCCGGCAACGGCGCCAATTAATGTTGTACCTCAAGAAACAATTCCTTGCTGTGTAAAGGAATTTGTGCTCAAGACATTATTAAATTATGTCACAAACTGATGTAATAACTGTCTCTGTTTTATAAACCTTCAAACATTAATTATAATCTTCAAATATTAAATCTACAATATGTACATGTCCATACTCTTTATCTTGATGAGAAAGTATGGAAAACTTGAAAGAAGGACTTCAATCAGATGTTTGGTTTGCTTGAAAGCAGAATTTATCATTGGATGTCTGAAAATGAATAACGATAACGTTAAAATAGAGGAGCGCCCATTAAGGTGTCTTTAACTCTTAAATACACATGTATCTAGAGACCTGCAGCTCGAATCACTCTATTTCATTCATGGACATGAAAACATAATGAAAAACTGAGAAAACTATTCAGCATAGACAGAATGAAGGAAACTTGAAAAACTTTTCATTAATTCAATATACTTCAGTACAAAATTTGTAGCTTCTCGGTCCAAAACTCGGAACACTCCTTCTTCTTCAAATTGTCTTTAAATACAATATGACCAAAATGGTTTTCAGTAACGAAACTGATTCTAACTAACTCTAACTTCTTAACTACTAATTGTGATGGAGGCACATGCCTCAGAAAAGTTCTATTACATTTACATGAGTTCATTTAAAACATGATAAAATGTGATAATTTCTAATCTATGTGAACTGATGCTCCTGAAATAGTGGTTGTCTCAACGACTATTTGTGGCTGAACGGCTACTTGTGGCTGGAGTTCCCTTTTCTGTGTCCATAGAAAATCTCTTGCATTCTTTCCAGAGCTTATCCTGAGTCGTCGAAGCATTCTTATAACGATGATATTCCAGTCTAAATGCAACAACCTGACTGTGAGTAAGATTACCTGTGAATAATGTCTTCACCATCCATAGCAGGAGGAAATGCCTTTGTAAGAAGTTAAATACCGTTTCTCCCTTTAAAACCTGTGTCTTTTCATGCCTACCATCTGCTCTGCTTTTTGAAAATATCAACTGATCTTCATAGAACTTCCATGACATGATATCCCCTTTCTCCGTCCAGCATGAAGGCAAACCTGTTCTCGTCAATTTGTCGAATGATATATCAAAATTTTTAATTATCTCTTTAATTCCCAGTAACCGCTTCTCTGCGGCCTTCCGAAGATCATTTTTGATTATCATTTTATTCACCTCCTCAGCATAAAAGTATCTATCCTGTATCCCCATATCTCTTAACTCTTCAGCTGTCTTGGCATTAATAAAGTTCATGAATTTTCTGGCCCAATTCGCTCTTTTAATAGCAGCCTGCTTCTCAGATAATAACTCCTTTTCATGCTCTGAAACAATGCTTTTCTCTCTAGCAATTATATTCATGGAATCCCATTTTCACTGCATTTCTGAAATAATCTCATTCCAGATGATATCCTTAGCTTTAATAAGAGAGATATTACCTTTTAATCTCTCCTTGAGCTCTTTGATTTCATCTTCAGCGTTCTGTAGTTTCTGCTTGTTCTCATGTGCTTTTTCTTCCCATCCTTGCATCATCTTGGTAACCGTTTCCAATTCTGACTGGGCTTGTTTACAGTCTCTTTCCGCCATCTTTAATTCTGTGCTTAGCTGAATAACCTGGGCTTGAGGATCAGCATCACCTGCAGAAAAATCAAAGGTACAAGTATGGTTCTCAATATGATTCTGTAAAGATATAGCGGTCTGCTTCACCTTAGTGAGTTCTTCGTCTTTCTTCAACAACTGCTGTCGCAATTCCTCTTTCTCCTTTTCAACCTCAGCTACTTCTGCAGCCATTGAGTGCTCTGTAGCTGGTAATTTTAACTTTTTCCTTAGTGAGGATATTTCCACTTATGCACCTTTCATAATTTTTTGAATTGCAGCTTTATCATTTGGATCCACACCGATTTTCATAATGATCTTCTTCAACTCTTCATTTTGAGTTGTTAATGCCCTTGAATTAGCTTTCTCCATTTTGCATTGTCTGATGACCTTTGCAAGCATGTTTTCAGTCTTGACTGCTGTAGCATTGGTCTTGCTCAAATCATTTACAATCAGCTGTCCGGTCTGCATATGAAGATTCATTTTGTCCTACAAGGGGATATTTTTAACATCCATGACTATGTTTACCTCCTTAAAGCTGCCCGAAGATCCAAGGGACATTCCTGTCGGGTGTGACAGAGCCATCTTAAACTGATCTTTTTCCAGATCCATCACAGTCAATAATCTAGTTTGGTCAGCAGATATGTGGTGCTCTGCTTGTGCTTCTATATTTACTTTTATCCTCTGGTTCCTTTCCTCAATCTGTGTGAACACTTGCTTTATTGAAGGAGCCTTTTCCAAATGAAGTTCCTGTCTTCTAAGAGATGAGGGGAAATCTTGTTCTTCATTGACCTGGAGAGTAAAACCAGGTGAATTGGAAGAATGGTCTTCTGCTAGTTTGGTTCTTTTTTCCTCTCGGGGCTCCTCATCATCTATTTCAATAACATCTTCTCTACCTCTTTTGCTCACTCTTTCCAAAATTGCAGGTGTTTGAATGCTGGTCTTTGATGAACTTGACTCACCTGGATTAGCCAGTTTCTCTAGATCAGGTTTACTTACATGGGAAAATGCAGCATACCCATTCTCAACCCTTTTCTGAGAAATTATTCCATGTGGATCATAAGGCCATTTTTCTCCCAACAACAACTGTGTCCCTTCCAACATTTTTGAGACTTCATCAAAAGCTTGTCTCGTGTTGACCACAAAAGGTCCCACACTCATAGGCAATTTGTACATCAAACCTTTCTTCATGGGAAGAAAGTGAACTTGGTCTACATTAAGACTTTGCCTTATGAATTCTAGGGTGAAAAGTCGCATGGGTACAAAGATTGGGAGCCTATAGGGCTCAATGCTAACTCCATACAGCCTTATCTCTGAGTATTCTTCGAATACAAACCAATCTCCAAATTTGCAATTGGGTCCTAACTGTAGGAACTCCCGGGCTTTTGGTAGAAAGCATGGAGGAAGAGTTCCATTCAAAATTTTATAAGCAGTAGACATGAAATGGTCAGCAAATTCAAACAGCCCTGCTTCGTTCTCTTCTTTTCTAACCATATCGGTCCAGAATAAAACTGATTGCTTATTTTTATTACTATCAACTATATTTAAACCCAAATTCATGAACTCTTCAACGTTTTGATACAAAAATAAATAAACAACCAATGATGGAAATCTGAAGAAACCTGTTAGAGGAAAAGCTATCAATTGGGAATTTACTACTTCCTGCCAAAAAGATGGAATGTCAAGGACCACTCCTGGCTTCATCATCAGTGCGAACATCCCCAAGATTGATTTATCAATTTCGTGGTCATCGTCCTTTCCCAAAATCTCCGTAATGCAGCTAAGAACTGGCCTATACTGAACACTGAACGCCTCCAAATTGAACTTTCCTCCTTCAAATTGAGTTTTTTTTCTGGATTTGATTTCAAAAATGACATACAACGACTGAACTCTTCGTTTGAAAGATCTTCAAAATACTGAACCAATGAATCTTCGGAGAACTGTAACGGAGACTCATCTTCTGGAAAGCACAGAGCTTGGCGAATTAATTGTGTTGATACCTGCAGGACATTTTCCCCCTGAGAATTCATGACGAAGCATTTGCCAGGGTACATAGATGAGACTAACCATGAGATGAATTCGGGGAAGAAATGAGTTTTCGGAACACAGACGGACAACACACCAGAGCTTTTCATAGCAGATAACACAGGGGATTTGTCCGTGTTTAGGGTTACTTGGTAATGTAGCAGGGGATGATTGACGGACGACGCGGTATCATGAACATCCTTTTCACTATCGAGGAGGGGACTAAGGTTTGATGAACCAGACAAAGATGTTCGTTTAGCCATGACTGACAGGAACTTGAAAGCAATTCGCGGGGTAACGGATAATGCAAAGGTGGCGGGACACGGTTTAAAAGGGAAAACAGTCACACATAAACAAAAACGGGACTGAAGAACTCTTTAATAGGCTACGGGAATCCGTAATAAATGCTGGAATGACGTGGAAAAACCGTTGAGGGCGGATGACAACTGTTCTCCACTCCGCCTGATGACGTCACTGCGGGGGGTCCTGGAGTACGGTAGCAAATCTCGACCGGCACCCCCCGCAGTTATTCACAAACGTCGATCACGGCAGATCCAAGATCTGACTAGTCAACTACGGGGGGTCGGGATTTGATAAACGACGAGCTAATTCTCCCCCCGCAATATCTTATCCATAAGCCCTTTTCTGTGATCATCACTTCCGCTCGGGAAGCTGCTCGCGGCTTAACCTTCAAATCATACATATCGAAATAAAGAAATACATTGCTTTTGTTTTTTATGCTAAAGTATAAATAACTTCATACTATAGCATATTTTCGAATTTATATTATTTTTTCTTTTTCTCTTTTAAATTTCGAAATAAAATATAAAAAGGATATGCAGATAATGATCCACAACATCTGGCTCCACCTGGGGATAGTGTTTTTACCACGAAACACTAAGAACCTGCAGATTAGTGCCTTCACCTCGGGCATGGAGTCACACATTGCTTGATGGAAATGTACAATGATCACACCGGATATATACAATGATGAACAAACAGCTGCTTAGTGCCGAAAATAATGCTTGAGATATTGCCCATTCATAGGCATATCCAGCACTTCTCCTTCAAGATTTTCCAGCATGAAAGTATTATTTCCTCTGACTTCACTAATTTTGAATGGGCCATACCACAAGGGATCAAATTTGCCATGTTTCCTTTTGTCTTCCCTTCGTGTATCCCATCTCAATACTAAGTCTTCCTTCTGAAACATGATTTCTTTTGCTTTCCTGTCAAATATTGCCCTCATATTCTGCTGATAAGTGAGCAAGTTGTCCCGAACTTGATTTCTGTTTTCACTTAGCTCCATCACATTGTTCATTCTTCTGATCATGGCATTTGGTTCTACTTGAGCATCTTGGAGGAAAGAAATCACAGGTTTTACCAACTGTGTGGGAAACAATGCTTGAGTACCGTATACGAGCTCATAAGGAGACTTGCCAGTAGACCTCCTAGTGGTCATCCTTGTTGCCCATAGAGCAAAAACTAACTTTGTATCCCAATTCTTCTGGTTTTCATTGATTGTCTTCTTCAAAACTCTTACCAATGTTTTGTTGGAAGATTCTGCCAATCCATTTCCCTGTGGATGATAAGCTGTAGAATGAGACAATATCACACTGTAAGTCTGACAAAAATTAATAAACCTGAGTGAACTGAAAACTTGGGCATTATCTGTCACAATCTTCACTGGACATCCAAACCTGCTAAAGATATTCTCCTCTAGAAACTTCATAACAACCAAATCATTTGCCTTCCTGGTGGGGATTGCCTCCACCCACTTTGTAAAATAATCTGTAGCAGCAAGGATCCACTTAAACTGCCCACTGGATGGTGGATTGATTTCTCCGATGAAATCCAACCCCCATTGTCTAAAAGGTTCCTCAATAAAAACAGGGAGAAGAGGTAATGGAGCTAGCTTTTTCTTTTCTGCAAATAATTGGCATTTTTGACAACTTTTGACTATTTTATAAACATTAGCAAACACAGATGGCCAATAGAAACCTGATTTGAATATTTTATGAGCAGTTACCTTCCAGCTGTAATGACCTCCGCACAAGCATTCATGATATTCTTTGATCACTTCTGAAATTTCTTCCTCTGTCAGACATAACAAGAAAACACCAGCAGGGTCCTTCCAATATAATTTTGCTTCAATTATGACATAAGGCTGAGCCTTAAGTTTTAAAGCTCTGTATTTAGCTCTATTTATTGAAGGGGGACAAGAAAGAAAGCATAAATAATGGACAATATCCTTATACCAATCTGAGTAGAGAAATTTATACTTAATTGTTGTCTTTGACTGATTATCACCTGTTTCTCCATCAACTTCCTCTACAGGGGCCAACAAATTGATTCCCAATGCTTGGAAATTGGACTCTGTCAATAATTTGGCCAATCCCAATCCTTTAACCAGTTTGGTTGGTTTTACATCCAAGTCATATTCTTGGATTTTAGCGATCCATTTTCCCCTTTTACCTTCCACATCGCTCTGTACTAGTACATCTTTCACAGCTGAATTGGGAACGTATGCTAAGATTTGAGAATGAAGGATATAAGTTCTGAAAGCTTTCAGTGCTTTCACCAAAGCGTATACTTGTTTCTCCAATATATTATATTTTAATTCTGCATCTCGCAGAAATTTACTAAAATATGCTACAGGCTGTTCATGCTTTTCTTCATTTCTCTGTAATAACATAGCAGCAATTGTTGAAGGAGATGCAAACGAGAAAATTTGAAATGGCTTCAAATAATCTGGACTAATGAGAACAGACGCTTCCTTTAAAGCTTCTTTAATCCTTTGGAAAGACTCTCTGTCTTCTTTGTCCCACTTCACTTCGGCATCTTTTTTCAACATGTCCGTTATCTTCTTGACGATTTCTGCGTAATTGGGAATGAATCTTCTTAGAAAATTAATTTTTCCAAGAAATCTCTGAATATCTTTCTTACTTCAGGGCAACGAAATTGACTGTATTGCTTTGACCCTTGCTGGATCGATCTTCACTCCTTGTTTGGAAACAATGTGGCCCAACAGTTTACCTTCTTCCAGGGCAAACAAAGACTTTTTAGGATTCAACGATAATCTAAACTTTCTACACTTCAGGAAGGATTTCTGCAGATGATGTAGATGCTCTTCATCAGAACTCGAAAAAATGGTGACATCATCTAAATAAACTACCACAAACTCATCCCCCACCAATGCGATATCCATCGCCCTTTGGAACGTGGCCCTCGCATTCATCAGGCCAAACGACATCCTGGCGTACATGAATGTTCCCCAGGGTGTAGTGAAAGAAGTTTTCTTTTGATATTCCTTCTCCACAACAACTTGATTATACCCTGAAAAACCATCCACCATAGATAATCTATAAGCCCCAGTGACTTTTTGTAAGACAAAATCCATTTTCGGCAAAGGATAATTATCCTTCAATGAAGCCCTGTTCAAGTTCCTGAAATCTACGCACAGTCTTATCTCTCCATTTTTCTTTCGGATTGGTACAAGATTGGAAACCCAATCTGAATATCTTAGGGGAACAATTATTTTGGCCTGCAGCAATTTCCTCACCTCCTTTTCAATCGGAGCCAACAATAATGGATTGATTTGTCAGAGCTTCTCTTTATGTGGATTGACTCCATCTTTCAGTGGGATTTTATGCTGTATGATACCCTTATCATACGTTTTCAAATCATCATAGGACCAAGCAAATACATCTTTGAATTGTCTAAACAGATCTATGTACCTTTCTTTGTAGTCCTTCGGGATTCCTTTGAACAATTTGATCATTTTAGGCTCTTGTTGAGTCCCCAAGTTGCAATATTCTACCTGTTCGTCTTGGTTTTCTTTCTTTTGATTCACTGAAACGTCATTAGCACCAAACAGTCTTTCGAGAGGCACCAAGCCTCTTGGCAAAACATTGTCTTTCAACTGAATAATCTCCTGACCACCAATCTTCTTTTTCAGGATTTTACCGGCTCACTCATCTTCATCAGTTTCCAAATCAATCTGATGACCTTCAAAATCTTCAATCATCAACAAAAACTACTTAATCTGTTCATCATCCTCAAAGACTTGCCAGTGTTTAATATTGTCTGGGATTGAAGGTCTATATCTCATCTCAATTTCATACCTTAGCCTTGGATTGATCGGAGGCTTGAACGTACTGGCTGCAACTGCCAAAGAATCAGCCATTCTATTCTCTTCCCTGGGAACAAACTGTAAGTTGAAGGCTTCAAAGTAATTTTCAATCAAATCCCAGACTTCATTGCGATATGCCCTTAACCGGGGATGTTTAGTTTGACATAAATTCTTAATTTGTCTTATAATTAATTCAGAATCCCCAAACACAGTCATGGACTGAATTCCCATTTGCTTAGCTGTCTACAAACTAATAATTAATGCTTCATATTCTGCAACATTATTAGTGGACTCAAACTCCAATTTTAAAGAAAAAGGCACAAGGTTGCCTTCAGTAGAAACAAAAATGAAACCAGCTCCAGTACCTTCTTTGGAAAACGCACCATCGAAATAACACTTCCATAGCTTGTTCGAATGCAGCTCCTTATGTACAATTGCTGAAGGAAGCTGCCCTAGCGATTCTTCAGCAAATTCTGCATCTTCATGTAGCATGAAGCAAGAGAAGTCATCCTTCTCTTGGCCATAAATTGGTGAATTACCTGCATCTTTCTTGGTAGTAGTTTTTTGAAATCTAGTCTCTCTATACAACCTCCTTTCTTCACCATTGAAAACGGGAATGATAGCATATGTAAAATCTAGCTTCAAAACTCCTCCAAGCTTTTCCCCCCATGATCTAGATAATAACATACCAAACCTGGCAGGAATATCTGCCACTACAACATCCATCATAATGCTTTTGGCTGGGATTTGAGCCAATGTAACAACCATATCCTTAATCAGACCCACACACTTTACCCTTTTTGAGTCAAAAGAGTAAAGATCTCGATATGGCTTGGTGATTTGCAAATTCAACTCTTTCATCACACACAATGACATCAGATTGTGGGACGCACCAAAATCTAGCATGCAGTTATGTAGAACAAAATCATGTAACAAAAGTGATATATAAAAAGGAGGGATAGATGAATCTACCTCTTCAACATGAGGTCCAAATGTAACCACTGGTTTCTCTTCCTGCAGATTTACTATATCACCTACTTCATCAGACTGAGATAAATTGATAAACTCGGCAATCTCTTTCTTATAGCCAGGTGTTTTCATTAACTCAAGAAGAGGTACTTGAATCTTCACTTTCTCCAACTCTTTCGACAAATTGAAAGTTTGATTTGATTTTGTCAACTTTTCAGGTTCTTCTTGATCTTTCTTGGAATTTGAGTTTTGATTAGAAACAGTAACCACTTTCTCCAAAATATTAGAATCCCTAACTTTTGTTTGAGAAGCTTCTGCTTGCTGCTTTTCCTTCTCTTTTCCTTCATTCACGTGCTTTTTCCCCTTATCTGTTTTCTTAGTTTGATCTTTCTGGAATGGAGTCGCCATTGGAGCAGGTGCTGCTTCTGATTCTTTTTCTTCATTATCTTGAGTCCTTAGTCTCTTTTTTGACCTCAAATCGTACTTCTTATGCAACTCAGATTGCATGAAATCTGTAAACTGTCTGCAGTAATCATCCATCTCTTCTTGATCAAATGAAAGATAATTTTCTTCCACTCTTTCTTTAGCTTCTTCTTCTGTTTCATCGTCTTCCATGTACACATCAGAAATTTGAGCATCATCCTCTCTCTCATCATCATCATCTGCGGAACGAGATGGGGTTGCTTCTATGTACAAAGGTGCTTGCACTTGATCTTGATCTTTCTTTTCTCTTTGTAGAATCTGCAGGGGCTGTTTTTTGAATTGGGGATTAAAAACCCCTCTATTCTGTCTTGCAGGCTTACTATCTATTTCCAATTTTACCAACTTATTTGACAGATTTTTTATGACCTTAGTCATATCGTCAATTCTCTGATCTTGAGCTGAGGCTTCTTCTTTAGCCTTTCCTTTATCTGAAACTTTACCAGCAGTGGACATATTAGCCTCAATCTCCAGAGCATCAGTTTGAATCTGCTCCAACGTAGGGAACCTTCTTTCCCTCAATGTGAAACTGAATTCTGGTTCAAATGCACCAGCAGAAATGACCCTAGCTCCAATAGGAGGAGGCTTCATCTCTGCAGGAAAACTATTATACAATTTGTTAAATCTCTTCACAAAATCACTCATATTTTCATCAGATTTCTTCTTGATTGCATTAAATTCTGTCAAAGAATAGTCGTGGTCCCTCTTTTCGCCCCACCTTTCAATGAAACGTCTTTCTAGGGCATCCCAATCGTTAATGGAACCATTAGGTAATCCTTTGAACCATTTCCTTTCCTCTCCACTTAGAGACTGGACAAAGAGTCTCATAACAACATCCAAATGTTCAACGTTTAAATTCTCTGCAAATGTGCAAAATAGGGGCAAGTGATGTTCTGCGGTTATTTCATCTTCACCGGTAAATCTAGGGAGCAACTTGAGGTACTCCTGAGGCATATCATGCAATGGTTGGGCTAGATTTAATGGTGCATATCTATTCATCAAGAAAGCAGGGGCTGCAGGGACTGCCATATTTACGCCCGGGTTAAATACTCCTTGAGCGGGGGTAAAATGAATACCAGTTGTAGGTAGGGATGAATGAGGTGAAACAACTGATATAGGGGTTGGAGAATGAACGATTGCAGAAGAGCTGGCAGCTATATGGGGCTGAGTTTCTATAAAAGGAAAAGACACAAACTCCAAAGATTGCTCTTCTAATGTGGGTTCTTGAAAACGAACGGGTGATGGTGATAATTCTTCTTCCGAGAAAATGAGTTTCTTGGAAGCTTTCTTGGATGAGAAAATGTGTGAACTGCTGCCTGGTGCGAGCAGTGTAGTTTCAGGTGTATCTAATATTTTTGGTTTCTGGCCCTTCTTTGAAACAAGCTTCTCAGGATCAGACAAAACAGGAAATTTTTGCTGAGAGGTATCTGACCTCGTGTGAGGTTTCTTGGGAGCTAGAGCTATTTTCAAACAAACACAGCATACTATTTCCTCCTCTCTGAACAACCAGAGGGAATGTAAAACAAAACCCAGGGAAAATCTTCGAATCTTCGGTCCCCGGTAACAGCGCCAATTAATGTTGTTCCTTGAGAAACAATTTATTGCTGTGTAAAGAAATCCGTGCTCAAGACATTAAAGATTATGTCACAAACAAAAGTATATCTGTCCCTGTTCTATAAACCTTCAAACATTAATTATATAATCTTCAAATATTAAACCCATGGAAGGTTCTGCAATGCCATATCCTCATGCTGAAATGAAAGGATGGAAGAAACAAGAAAGAAAGGATTTCAATTTGATATGCTGCTTGAAACAGAATCTATCAGTGTAAAATCCTGAAGGAATGAGTAATGATAACGTTAAAATAGAGGAGCGCCCATTAAGGTTTATTTAACTCTTAAATACACATGTATCTAGAGACATGCAGCTCAAATTACTCTATTTTACTCACAGATATGAAAAACATAATGAAAACTGAGAAAACTATTCAACACAGATATAATGATGGAAACTTGCAAAACTTTTCATTCATTCAATATTTTTCAGTACAAAATTAACCTTCAAGGTCCAAAACTCGGAACCTTCTTTCTTCTTCCAATTGTCTTTAAATACAATATGATCAAAATGGTTTCCAGTAATGAAACCGATTCTAACTAATTATAACTGTCTAACTGCTGACTGTAGTGGAGGTACATGCCTCGGGAAATTTGTATTACATTTACATGACTTTAATTAAAACATGATAAATTCCTAATCTAAGTGAGCTGATGCTCCTGAAATAGTGGCTGTATCAATGACTATTTGTGGCTGAATGGCTACTTG